>JAOVVB010277834.1:0-17583 GCA_028570985.1 Heterobranchus longifilis | reverse complement strand
AGAGGAGAGGAGAGGAGAGGAGAGGAGAGGAGAGGAGAGGAGAGGAGAGGAGAGGAGAGGAGAGGAGAGGAGAGGAATATGGAAGCAGTAGGAAAAAGAAAGCAAGAGGTGATTCAAAGAAGAGACATTAAATTGGATGGAGGAAGACGAAAGGAGATGGATGAGGAGAGAGAGAGGAGTGGAGGAGACAAATTATCCAGAGAGAATAGGGCTCTGTTCAGATCTGGCATTAATATGCGTCTTCGGTGATCCGATCACAAGTGGACAGTTCTAAGGCTGCATGGAGACCAACAATCGCAATCCGGTGATTTGCCGCAGGGTCGTCTGGCGGTCACTTATGGCCCATTTGTGTGACGTCCTGTTGTGTACTTTAACCCCCAAATGTAGCACACCTAGACTTCATATTTCACAGTTATTGTTTTCCGTCAGAACATTGTTATGATCCTGAGATTTCTAGGGCTGTCCTTGACTAAAGAAATTCTTAGTCGACTAACACTCATATGATTTTGTCGACTAATCGACGGATCTGTAAAACTGAGTTTCTCCACAAAGAATCCTGCAAAAGCACCACTTTAAATCTTGAGTTTACCAGAGATGTGCTCATAAGTTTCATAGAAATAAGTTATTCAGCAGGAAAAAAACATAAAAAAATGACTAATCGTCTAAAGAAATCTTAGTCGACTAAGACCAAAACGACCGATTAGTCGACTAATCGACTAAGAGGAGGCAGCCTTAGAGATTTCCAACCGCACTTGAAGGCAGTTTCATTTCACAGCATCACGGAGGAAGAGGGGGAAAAAAAGAGACAAGGGATCATGCTTTGTTTTGGAGCTTGTTAATCAGCTGGTACATGAACTGCTGGGCAGATAAGTGCTTGTGTTTACTTGATTGGTCACCGCATCATGTTGTCGGGTTGCGTTTCTCCAGAAGTTGAATCTGTTCAACTTTTCACCCCGCACCTCTGGGTCTTTTTTCGGCACCCACCTGCGGCCCCCACTGCAGCAGCCTAAACCCACTACCCACATTGAAATTAATGACAAAACTGTTGTGAATGTGGCCTAAGTACGTCAGTTCACACCTGGCATTAAAATGCATCTCCACTAGCCTGACATCAACAGACTAATTTGCGAATGCGAAATTAGTCTTCATTTTCGAGTTCCAAGACCAAAATGCCTTTGGACACAATTGGATAAAACTACAACCAGTCAGAGCAACGCGCTGAGACTGCAGGTTGGCGCTTGGTCTGTTGTTTTGAAACAGGACAAAAAATGGCCGCCTGGTCGTATGGTTTGGAAAAGAGAATGCTGACGATGAGGAGAGCAAAAAAGACAGAGAGGAGAAGAGGAGATAAAAGAGGTATTCGGGTGATCAATCCTCGCCTGCATGCTCTCAGGAGTGGCCCATTTTTCAACCCCTTGTTTAGCAACCTGTGGCGCTATACGCAGTGGAACGCAACACACTGCGCTCCTGAACGACCCCTCCACCCTCCACCAACCATGCAACGCCTCAGGAAAGCAGCGTGTGTGTGAAAGAAGAGGGAGAGAGGACAGGCATGAGAGCGTTTTCCTTTTTGCTGTTTATTGATATTCTGCTTCCCTAAATACAGACCAATCCGTCTCTGCTGTCAGACACATGCACACACTTGCAGACGCACTTACAAGCCGTGTGCAGACACACACACACCTCGTGGGTCTGGAGGGCTGGAAGAGCGAGGAAGAGGGGAAGACGAGAGGATAGAGATGAAAGAAGAAGAGGAGGAAACAGTGAGGATAAGAGGAGAGGAGGGATATAAAGATGAAGAAGATTAGAGAGAAAAGAGAAACAAAGGACAAAGAAAAAAGAGAGGACACAAGCACGGAGAGGAGACAAAAGAAAGGGGATGTTGGACAAGAGGAAAGTAAAGAGAGGAAATTATGTTAGCAGAAGGTGAAGAGGATCTTAAGAGGAGAAACGCAATCCAGAGTGATTGATAGGCAATCTGCACATCTGTGCCAGCCGCGTCATCCTTACCAGATAGAAAACAAGGGATTATTCTCCCTCTTCTCTCCCTTATTTCTCTCATTTTTTCTCATTTCCACATTCTCGTCTATTTTTTTCTTCCTGTTTTATCATTATATCCTCACTCTCTCTCCGGAGTAAGAGGCATTAATTTGCTTCAGTTGATTGCTTTGGAGCATTTCATAGAGCAAACATACTCGGCATAACTCTCCTCTTCTCCACTTCTCTCCCCTGACTCCTCTTTCCTTCTCCTCCCCCTTTCTTCTCCCTCCAGTCTCTTTTTCTCTTTTTGCATAATTTCCAATTTCCTTCCTCAGTCGAAAAAAATCAGCCACTGTCTATCTACTCATATTTAAGTCTCTGTGCACTTCACTTACTTACAAACTTTTTTTAATTAATGTTTGAATTATTTAGTGAACACAAAGCACAAAGTGAACAATATCTTCAGAACCAGAGTACAAAACAATTTCAAGAGTCAACCAGAAACTCTATCAAGTACAAAAGGTGAATTAGTTTAGTTTATTAGGATCCCCATTAGCTAACACCATGAAATCACTCTAAAAGAAGAACTAACTTCTAAAATAATACAATTCAATAAAGCATCAGCACCACAGCCTTAGTTATGGCTATCAGTAATGTTATATTCTCAACAAATAATTTATTTCTGGCCAATGTTGCATTGATTTTGAAAGTACATAGGATAGGTGCAGTAAATGCAAAACTGCACTCAAGTAAAATATTTGTTTCTTTATAATAACAAGTACTTAAGTAGAAGAACAAGTCTATGTATAGATTATGAGACAATGGGCCCCTGGGCACAGACATATAAGAGGCCCCCAACCCTGTCTACATAAGAACAAGACACCCAAACTCAAAGAGTCAAAGAGTAGTCTAGTAGTTTGCATTTTGCATCCCCTTGTAGTCATTTTGCATCTTTTGTTGTGTGTTTGCATCAATTTTAGTCGTTTTGCACCTCCCTGTGGTCATTCTGTGGTTGTTTTGTGTCTCTTTGTGTCATTTTGCACCTCTGTGATTGTTTTGCAACTATTGTTTGCAGCAACATTTTGTGAGTCAGGACCCCTGACCCCTTGGGCCCCTGGTCCTGTGCCCCCGTAGGTCCGTTCAGTAATCCATCCATGAGAAAGTCTAGTGAAAAGACGACTTGATTACCATGTAAACTGGCGTATGGAGAAGCTGTTGTTTTAAAGATGGCAAAGTGAAAAATGATGCATGATGATCATCTTAGATATGCAACCCTATCACCAGACAAGAATGCTAATACTGGATGGTTCTGAAAACGTATTTCTGCATATATCTGAGAGCAACAATGGTTTAGGTCAGGAACAGATTGTGGTAATAGGTTGAAGAAAAAGCTGACAATAAATGATGAGATGCAAATTCTGCTCTTCCAGACCAAAGTCTAACCCCTGAAGCAACCAATTAGAAAATACTTCCTTGGGATTTGGGCACAGAGCTATGGTTATACACAAAGACAGAATGTATTCACCAGAAAAATGACAGCATTGGACATTTGTTCAAACACTTAATGTCTGTTTTCCTGGCAAGCGACCCCTTGTTTACTGAGAGTAAACAGTCGTCTCCAAGTAGCAAAGATGTAGCTTGATATTGTTTCACCGTCGCAAAACATCCACTCGGATGTTTACTGAAGCCACGCTTCAGTAAACACAAACATTGTCTTTGGTTTCTCTTAACCATTAGAGAGAAGTTTTGCTAACCTTAACCAATAACCACAATCTTCCCCCAACATTAACCAAGTCTGTTTAGACAACATTTGGTCGTATTTCCCTGGAAGTGTGGCCTTAATTAGACACTACAGGGGGAGCTGACGGGGAAAATGGAGGGAAAGGGTGTGTAACGTGTAACATCGGACTCAAACCAGGGACACTGCAATTACAGAGTTAACAACTTAGATCTCGAGGGCACTATGACGCACCTTAGTTGCTAAAACTTAGCTCGACCTTAAAGGTACTATAAATGAAATTTTGAACATTAATATAGCAGCAAACTATTTGCTATGTAAAGATACAGCATAGCAATGGTGTCCTGAGCAGAGAAGGAAGTCACACTCCCTCTGTTACTCCTTTTCCAACAAATTAGGTCTGGTTCTTGAACTTGCTATCTCGCAAACCAGCCAGCGTTTCCACCAGTTTTCATGGAACCATTGTAATCAAGGATGTGTCATCAAGCATGGACCAATTAGACCACTGGACGCTCTTTTTTCAGACGATTTCTCACTTGACTTCTCCACTGTTGCCTTCTCCATCCTCTCTTTCCAATCTGTAGAATATGACGTTGTCACTGTTGTCACTGGAAAACCTGCTATTTTTTGGTTCCAGCTTGGGAACCAACTTTTCGGGTTTTGAACCAAGTTCAAAATTAGACGCGTGAACTGGATCGAATCCTGTTCCATGTTGGTGGAAAAGGGGTATGTGAGTTGTAATCTGAGCTTTTTTGTTCTTTGGTAGCCGGGCCGGCTACGAGTGCATGTTAGTGCACGTGAATCCCTCCCTTTGAAACTGTTGGCCATCTCTGTGTTTATAAAGACACTAAGACAGCGACCTCTTACTGTACACAGCATTGTAAAACATGGCAGAGTGCAGTTTAAAACATTCAGAAGAAGGCGATCTTCCCGACATGGTCTTTGGCTAAAAGGCCTCTGATGAAGAGAGAGATGAGACCAGAGGCAACATTGTTCTGGCGTTTCTGAGATGGAGAGACCTACAAGCTGCTAAAAGGCTCCAACTTGACTCGGAGCTGGCTTTTCTTCTTGTTAAGGGAGGGGGGAGGTTTGGCCGACGCGCCCATTTTTTATGGTCTGAGATGCTGGGGCTCTAGAGCGACATCTAGTGGTATAGTATATAGTGGTATAACACCTTTAATCATAGAAGACACTGACAAGTGACTTATTTTGTCATATGAGGACTTAAGAGATGAGCAAAACTTTCAAAAATTCATCATGTTACTCTTTTTTTCGCTAAATACATGCAATACAAGCAATTCCAAATACACTGTTGGTGCTGCAGTACTAAATCAAGAGAGTGGGAGACTGTGGTGATTTTGAAAAGGTGTCAGAAGTCCGCTGTTGAAGTTGTACAAGACGTCGCAGGTGACTGTACTCATGAGGCAAAAAGTGACCATTTTAAGTTTTGTGTTTATTCCAAAAGACAGAAAGAAAGTCTGAACACGAGTTACAAATGTATGTATTATGATACACAAAAATATTTAGAAACATATAGAATAGTCTGTATAAAGATTTGTAAAGAGTTGCTGGTGCTTTTTCCTTTTTCCTGATACACGCACATGCCAGAAACATAAAAGCATCACCTCATGTGTGTCAGTCGATTTTTCACAGGAAAATCAGCGAAATGTCAAAGCTTTCATAGCGAAGCATTCAGTCGGCTGTTATGCTGCTGAATATATTCACATTCTGTGTGATGGTCGAAAGTAACAAAACTAATGAAATTGGATTTTATAAAAATGTCACACTTACACAAACATATTTGAAAAATTAATTATATCTACTTGCGTGTCTTCCCTTTCTTATGAATATCACCCAATGGAGATTTATTCTGACCCTGACAAAGAAAGCATTTTTTGATACATTGAATAAAAGATCGATTTGCATAATGGCTACTGTTATGCAGCAGCATCCTGTTATTGAAGAAGCACTCTTTTGACAGACAGGGACAAAAGGAAGCTGGAGAGATGTGGGGACGGGAAAGGAGAGGAGAGCCGGTGTGGAGGAGGAGGAGAGGAGGGAGGGGTCGAAAGACAGACAGATGGACGGACAGGGTAACAGGAGAGGGAAAAGTATGGATAGTTAAATCACGAGGACATGAGAGAGGAAGGATGAGAGGAGAAAAGAGGAAATGGTGAGTCAAGGAGAGAACACAGGAGCGAAGTGTAAGAAACGAGAGAGGAAACAACGGGGAGGAGAATGAAAAGGATGTGAAAATATATCTAAGGAGCACTCCAGAGATGCAATTTTTCATTTCTGTGACTCGTCAGTCATTATGACAATCATACAGTCACTCATGTATAAAAATTTCTTTGGGGAGAAAGCAAAACATGAGAGAAAAAAAAGCTACAAAAGCCATCTGAAAAGACATTTTCTACTGAAGACTTTTCTGTTCAAAACCTGCTGCCAATAAATTGATTTCAGGTGTCTAAACAGAAAAAAAAACGTTGTCGTAATCTTGACCTGTCCTGGGCAAAATGTCCTTGTTAATCTCTTGGCCTGAGACAAATGGTACTTTTCAGCTCCTACCTTCAGGTGAATGAGGTCAATATGTTTATTTAAAGATGTAAAACTGCCTTGAAATAAGCCAACAACAACAAGTTTTGGTACACAGTAAAAAATAACAAATTGATTAAATTGTTGAGACTGTCCTCCCCCGAAGCAGTTTATTATGATCCATATTTACAGTTATTGTCAGGTGGCGCCCTCTAGTGGCCGTAGTAATTGTGACGGAAGCAAAGCAGAAAGTCATGTAATGTAATATCAAGATTAGGGAGGGTAGGAGGGTGAAACAAACACAGGACTTTCATCCAGGAGACCGCTGTTTGTGTCCCTAACCCTGTAAACATTGAGTTACTTTAGTGAGAAGGAGTCTCTTGTGCATCAGCCTCTCCAAAGGCAGAGGTCGGTGCTCACAGTAAAGGACAAAAGACGTGAAAAATAGTAACTATGGGTCACTTCACGGGGACTGCACCCAAAGAAAAAATATACTGGAGCACACGAATCACAATGCAACATTTTAATGAAGGTGCAAACGACCACATTTTTAAAACTGCGACCGTTACATTTAGTTATGAGGACGTGTTGATCTCCTGCCATCAGTAGGGGCGCTATTTTAGGAGATTCTAGGATGGCCAGTAGCTCATCTGGCTGAGCGTGCACCCCATAAAGGGTGAGTCTTTACTGCAGCAGCCGAGGTTCGATTCCACCCCACTGCCCATTGTTGCATGTAGGGCTGCTCCCTCTTAGTCGATTAGTCGACTAATCGGTCGTCTTGGTCTTAGTCGACTAAGATTTATTTAGACGATTAGTCATTTTTTAATGCTTTTTTCATGCTGAATGACTGATTTCCAAGAAACTTATGAGCACATCTCTGGCAAGCACAAGATTTAAAGTGGTGCTTTTGCATGATTATTTGTGGAGAACCTCAGTTTTACAGATCTGTCGATTAAATCAACTAATTGAAATCGTAGTCGACTGAGAATTTCTTTAGTCGAGGACAGCCTTAGTTGCATGTTATCCCCTCTTGCTCTTAACCCCCTTTCCTGTTACTTGTTTCCAGCTATATTATCAAATAAAGGCAAAAAAAAAGCCCCCCAAAATAATCTTAATATTAATAATTAGGAAACGCTCCTGTGGGTCGTGTTAGAGGGTAGAAACAAATGCGGCTGTGTAGGTTGGAGGACTTATTGAAAAAAAGGGTTTAGTGAATATTAATCAGAATTCAAATATTTATCTTGAGTACACTGATATTAGAAATGAAAGAGAGCTTCAGTTTAATATGTAACAAATATCCACCAGCTGCAGCATTTAAAACGCAGCTCTTCCTGCCTACTTTATTGCCATGAACTTCAGATCCTCTTGAATGAAAAGCCCTTGTATCTTTTTACTAATATTTGGTGGAGGCTCGTAAAACTTCTGTCTTCGTCTTTCTCTGTCATTATCAGAAAATGACTGGCCTTGCTAGTTAAACACAGGTCAATAAAAAAAGTAGAGACTCCATCAGACAAAGAAAGATGAATGTAATTCAAAGAAAGGTGAGGTTAAACAGAGAATAAAATGACTAAATTACAGTTGTCTAAAAGGGTCCTTTCTTTTTCAAATTATTATGGAGAGACGGCCATTCATTTTCTTTATCGAGAAGTGTCAGAAAGAAGTCACACAATGCACACATCCAGTAAGAAGTTCTCATCTAATCAAATTAACAGTCAGCTCATAGAAGGTAAAGTTACAAAAGAACAAAGAAAAGATTCTGACATGAGCACCAGAGCACATACATACACAATGAAAACAAAAAGTATCACCTATGTATCTGCAACGTATTTCAACAGGATGCTATTTGCCTACTATGGTTTTCTGTTTTATGACACACACACACACACACACACACACACACACACACACACACACACACACACTTGACATTGATGTCTCTAAAATAGGACACAGTTCACTTAGCTGTAACAGTAATCAGCCATGAGCTTTTATCCCTGGGGTTTCCCCCCTTGAGATGCAGGGGCTGCACTCCACCACAGCTTATACTGTACATGTATGTACATGTGTGCCTGTTTCTCCTATATGTGCATATGTAACCTTGAAATCGTTCTGACATGATCCCTTAGGTATATCCAGTGCCAGTATATCCTTTTCTTTCACCGTCCCTCCTCCTTTCATCTCTCTTTCCACTCACCGCCTCACATTTCTTTTCCAGCTTCCTCTTAAATAAGTCATTTTCTCATTGAAGGGTCCTCTTGTCCATCTCTTCTCCCATCTTCTGCTGCTGTTGACACTTATATCTGCTCGTCATCTCTTTTCTTCTCCATGCATTACCATTTATCTGTCAGCTTGACTCACTCCATGCTTCTTTCTCTTCACTTTCGTTCTCTCTCAATGTCACTCTATGACATTGTCATGAATTGGCAGTTTCTTTTTTCTTTTTTTTTTTCTTTCTCTTGCTGCTAATTCAATTAACAAGATGCCATCTCCCCAATTAAGCTTTCCAATTACCGCCCCGCTCTCGGTCCGAGTGAGAGCTGTCCCCCGTTTGGTGAAGGTTTTTCTTTGTGCTGGATGTTGAATTGAAATGGACTTGCAGCCTGTGCGATAAGACCTGCTCATCATCATCAAAAAAAAAAAAAAAAACGAGAAACTTTTTAAAAAGTGTTCACAGCTCACTCACTCTGATTGCTCTTGCTCATTACTCTTTTCATCGGTTTGATTCCACTTTATCCTGACCTCATTCAGACACGCAGGACTTTCAACCAGGAGACCGGAGTCATAGTACATAGTAGGGATTTAAATGCCAATCCCTGTGGTTTTTAACTATACCAAGTAGTTTTTTTGCCTAAACCTAAGGAAGTATTTTTGTAGCCTAAATCTACCGAATTCCAGTCCAGTTGCACGTTAATCGTGACATTAATGACGTGTCTGTCACGTGACCGGGCCATGTATTAAAGATATGTTTGTACATAGTATGTGAACTGCTGTGCTGCATACTTTTTGTATGATATTATACGAACGGTTTATGAGAATGCATTGTTCAGTGTTATGATTTGCCAAAGTTGCAAGCACTGTGTTTATTTACAGACATCTGTAGAATTTGTTAAAGGCAGCTGATAGGGAGCCAGGGAGCTATTGTCACTCTTTCAAATGAACTAATAATTAATTAGGACTCCATGTCATCGCCACAAATGCACCATGGGACCGAGCACTGTTGTTGTTGTTGTTATTTTGGGCAATGTGAGGCAACGTCTACCTTTCAACCTTGATTATCTTTGGTGTTTATCAGAGTAACACTGTAGAAACCAGCAGCAGGTGCAGGGAGCTGATTAGAATCTGGCATAGTCACATGATGATGACTCATCGAAACACATGCGAGACGAGGAGGAAGAGGAAGCGGAGGGCAGGACCAAATCGTCAGCTCCTCTCTCTATCTCGTCCCGATCTCTCTCATGACTTTGTCAAAAGGCACAGCGATTAAGAAAAAAAACAGCGCTAATTAAAACTTTTGTATAAAACTGAATCTAATTGAGCAGGCTGATTAAGTAGCTTTTCAGATCTACGTAAGGCCATCGACGTGCCAGAGCTACGAGCAAGGGTAAAAACTGCATCAGCTCGGATGGGATCTGAGGTTGTCAAAACATGGCCCAATTAAAAAAGTTAATTCATTAAAACTTGCTGGACTTGTAGACAGACCTGCAAGATGACTGATTTATCTGATGTTTATTTCAGCACGGCTCCTGTTCTGTTTCTTTTCTGCAGCTCTGTGTCCTTCCTCTGACAGAAAGGGATAAGAAATGCTGTACTTCTCAGCAATTTAATGTGTGGTCTAATTAAGATGTTAAGAACATACTGGCCTCGCAGACATGTAAGATTACTTTCCTGCTTCGTTGTGCAGCGGCAGCCACTTTCGTCCACCTTGAAGCATTTATCGCATCAATCTGACTTGATTGCTACAGAAAAGTCTTTTTTGAATTTTTTGCAGTCGTGCTAAATTGGAATACTTTTGTGGATTAAAGCAAAGTGTAGCAGTAGATCAGCAAGCGTGCAGCAGGAGTATGTGTTTAACAATGGCTGGCTACAGTTAAGTTTTTCTCGAGGGTTTGTAGAGCTGAAGCCACCAGCTGCTCATAAGTTCAAATTTAGCCTTGTTATAACTGTTTTCACTAAGTGGAAATCACAGGTTGCACCAGAAATACAGTCCTCCTTCTTACATAGAGATTACCTGTTACTAAATATTTACACACAGTAACTGCTAAGCGTAATTATTAGGGGTGGAAGGGTTAACAAAATTCACAGTTCGGTTCAGTTAACAATTTTGGGGTCACAATTTATTTATTTAGTTTTTCAGTTCGGTTGTAATTACTGCAAACAAAAACTGCAGCTTTGTTATTTTTATAGAAAAATGGCCACATTATAGACTAAGACCATCAACATAAAGTGAAGCATAAAATCAACCAGCTTTTTATAACAACAGTGCATATCTCAATTCCCTGATTGTCAGTTCTTACTTTTTTTTTACAGCACGACTCGCATAACGTTACTTTAAACACATGCTGAAATCCCACATCCTCTGTGTCTGCATAGGGCTGCATATCCTTCACTATAACCCCCCCCCAATGCTTCAGTTATGGATTTTGTCTGCATCTGCATAGAGAGGTTGTTTTAGAGAGGAGGGAGAGTTTCTGTTTGTTGGACATGTCGGACATGCTGGCGCCACGGAGATGGGTCATCATATTGGAAGTATTGTCGTTTGCATAATAAGCCACACATGTTGCACAGTACAGTCGTTGTTTTATCCACCACCTTTTTCCGTCATTGTCACAGAGAGCAGTAAATCCTTAATGCTCTCATACAGCAGACTGACAGTCTGACAGCAGCTGCACTCCGCTCCTCTCCTCCATGTCAGCTGAAGTCACTGGGTTATCGGCACAAGGTTTTTTCCCTCGACAACTTTATTAGAAGTTTTTTTTCTGCACAAGCCTTATTTACTGGAATCTGTGTGAGGCTAAACCCCTTTTTTACTTGGTTCGTTCCATCTTTAGTAACTGTTGCTGCTACCTGAACCAACTGATAAAACTAGGCAGTTTATTTGCTAACATATGTTTGAATAAAGAGTAACAAAGGTAATAGGGAATGTGGTTGAAAATGTTGTTTAATAATTATGCAAACTGGGACGATTTTAAAATACATTTCACAAAATAACACAGCATATCTCGAATTACAAAACATTTTGCCAATAACATTTAGACTCAGTGACCACATAGCGTCAGTAAAAACACATATTTCTCCATATATGCAGATATTAATAAAACAAAGACTACATTTACAAAGCACTGGCAGTTAAGTTTAAACCTGCGATAACTGGGAGTTTTTTTTGGACATCAATATGTCATCACATTTTAAATTGATATAAATTAAACATAAGACGTGCATGCAGCTTAATTCGCACTTGATAAGTCTTGTGCACATAATATAAAAAATATTCTGAGATCAAGTTAAAAAAAAAAAAAACACCCTGAGAGATCTTTTTAATGAGCTTCCTAAATGCCATATGGATGTGTGAAGTCCCAGAATAATAAAGCAAGAATTGTACAGTATTCTTCTCCACAGACTAATGAATAGACTGCACAGTGACAGCAATAATGAGCACACCTCAATGAGTAAAGTAATGAACAAACAATGTCAGGATTAGAGCCTTTAACTCCTGCTGGGCCCACCCATGCTAAAACTGAATGCTCTTGTGCTACAGTACCATGGATCACTCTGGATTGGAGCGTCCACCAGATGGCACCGATATGTTGAGAAATGACAGACTACAGCAGATGGAGAGGGAAACAGTCAAGGCGCCATACTGTAAGAGACAGAGAATGGCAAAGTGGAACAGATGGAGAGAATTACACAGAGGAGAGCAAAAGGATATCAAAGTAAAGAAAATAAAGTGTATGTACAGAATTACAGGGGAGAGGGAATGTGGAGGGTTATGTGACAGATTTGTTTAAGAGCTGCATTAAAGGAAGCCAGGAGAGAGATAACCTTTTCCCTTTTAAAAATAAAATCCCACAAAGTTCCAGGTCCTTAAACAGCAATATCTGCAACAGACTGGAGTTATTTCAGTCTATGAAATGTTGTTTTTCTACAGTTTGTGGTTTGTGGTTTTCCATACCACATAAAATCACTTTTTTTCTTAAGAGCTTAGCAATATGTAAAATACAAAAAGCAATCTGCCCAAGCAGAGGCTCAGGCAAAACTTAAGAAAAGAAATTGCTGAAACAAGAAGTTTGTTCACAAGTGAAATGACATGAAGTCAAACTCACTGCTAGCTCATGTAATTCAGCTCTGTGGAAGTTTTACCAAAAAAAGAATGCTGAGATTAGTTTCCCCCTCAAATATGCTGCTGTGTGCAATATTGTTTGCCTAAAATAATACCAGACTACTCAACCCTAAAGTTGACAGATTAAGTTTACCTTTCATTCTTATAATTCCTGTCTTTTCCAGTGAATCCAGTGATCGGGGGTTGTCTCCTTCTTCTGGTGATCCACACATGCTAACACAACATCTCTGGAAGACAACAGAAGAAGAAAAGAGTGGATTTTGAGGCCTCGCTCAGAGGAAACTGGTGAGTTCTGTCTCTTTTTATACAAACATGTTTACTGGCTTTGAGCATTAGAGCTGAATGCTCAGGCGTGTGTGCGTGTGTGCGTGTGTGCGTGCAGTTTGGCAGTTGGGGAGCTAGCCATGGTGCTGAACAGCCAACCTCTGCATGGTTGTCTCTGTCCTTGGTGCTGAAGTCCGTAAGCTGACGGTTAACTTTGTCAGACTAAGACTTTAACTGCGACCCGCAGCTCTATAGCGCAGTCGGTCGGACTGTCGGTCGGTCTTCAGTTTATGAAATTTGTAATGTGTGTGTGTGTGTGTGTGTGTCTGTGTGTGTGTGACCAAGATTTTCTTTGGTTGACTACAGCCCTGATGCATGCAACACATGAATGCATGTGCACATGTGGTCGCAGCTATTGCTAGTATGCAGTTATAATGCCTGACAGTATTTCAGATGGTGCCATCTGTTGGCATGAACAACACATAAACTAGTGTCTGACAACGACACTGCTGCTGTTGCAAATTGGTCATTTATAAACGTTATTTCTACAAAACAGTGTTGGAAATGAGAAAGTGCATATGTTTTAATGTACAGTATTGCTTTAGATTTTCTTTAATGTGTTTTACTGACTTTTAAGTATTTCCTCCTCTCCCTTTCTTAACCCTTCTTCTGTCTTTAAATGATCGCTCTGTTGGTCGTGTAACGCAAGTGTCCTGCCACTCAAGATCAATGGTCAAGATTCTCATCAAAAATAAGAGACCACCCTATCAAAATAAAAGTTTTATTACATAAAACCTTGAAATCATGTATGTATGTACCTTAAACATTCTAAGCAGCTATAGACAAAAATGATGGAATACAATCTCAAAAACTAATTTTCTAGGTTAGCCCTCCCCTCTTTGTTTATAAATGTATATAGCCTATAAAATTAGAAAATCGTATTTCAACTTCAAATCAATCCTGGACTACAATTTTCTTCTCTCAGAAATGTAAAGAAGAAATGTAAAAACCTGCCGTCTGCTGTGACAAAATGATTACTGGCAAGAAGCGAAGCAGAGATGGACTATTATTAAAGTGATGAGACACCCTAATATATTTCCCAGAAAATACCTATTTTTGCCTTTAGACAATCTGTGAAATGAGTTTAGAAAAAAAAATACAGCAATTTGGAAAGAAACCAAGTTGCATTTACAGACTCATTCTGTACATTTGACAGAATTTCACAGAATCTGGTCCCTACTTCTGTTCTTTGTCTGATCCTGAGCTTCTCATCTTTCTCTTTCCTTTTCCGTGTACAGCAGAGAGTCATTGGTTTATCTCCCTTTACAAAAAAAAAAAAAATCCATCAAAGCTTTATTCTGCCAGAAACTACTACCACTACTATACGATCCGGCTTTATGAGAGCATGACGGAGATGTCCTCATCTCTCTCAGATTTTACAGAACAGTCAGTCCATTTCATGTTAGGCTGAGAAATATATGTCTCCTTTTATTGGTCCCCAGTGTTTGATGTAAGCTTGTCAAGTTAGTTTTTTGTCTTTCTTAGAATATACACCCCAACTCCTAATATTCTCATAACAGTAGTGGATGGAAGCATGCATTCATTTGCATTTTCTTTTGCCAATTTTTTGGAAATGTGTGTAAAATGTGCACTACATTTTGATGGAAACTTGGCTTGTGACATATTAAAACATAGTGTAGAGAATATTCATGATATCAGCAAAGTCAGTCCACAACAATATCTAAAGTTAGCAGAAGCTACTGATCACAGCAGAACAAGTTCACTGAATTAGGTAAAGTGTGTTTTATTGCTCGTGAACTAAATGTTTCTTCTCAAAGAGGCAGATTTTCCTACTTTCAGAAGTTACATATTCTCAGTATAAATGTACAAAATCAGAACTTTTAAAGAGCATGCAGACCCACGCAGGTGGCTAAATATTAATCTCTCACTCCAGCAGAAACTAAACTAGTAAACCAAAACTACTTGGAGGATCTGTACACACCCACACAGTCCTGAGAATAACACCATATTTTAATATTTAAATCTATAATAGTTGATTACTTTCTAATAATAAAATTCAAAAAATATTTTGAATACATGTCTAATATCTTTCTAATGCATTTTGCTCTTGTGTGTGCTCTTGGGAACTGCAGGGAGTTTGTGTAAAACGAGACATTTTGTTGAATTTTGAGCAGATTATTTCCTGTCAGTACTGCAGAGTTGCGTTTTCCTGATATTTTTATAGGAACCTTTAATAGCCTACAATTTTCTGTATCACGTTTTCTTTTTTTTAAGTTTATATCTTAAATAATAATACAAATTTAAAAATATTACAACAATAAAAAATAACTATTTCATTTAGTTTTCTAGTAGGGGTCAGGACCTCTAGGTTGGGAATCACTGCAACAGTATAACACTTTGAACTATCAGATTTTATGCAACATTTGAAAAAGTCTCGCGAGATGGTTAAGTTTAGGTACTGACCTTGAATGGTGGCGGTGAGTTTCATCGGAAACGAGTCTGGGGAGAGATAAATAAATATAAGGTTCTATCTTGACACGACCCAGCCGCATCCAGACAGGAAGAAAAAGAGTTCTGTGTGGGATGGACGTGGGCGTGGCGCTGAAAAGATTTCATCTAGGGCTCCAAAAATGCTAGGACCGGCCCTGGTTCTAGATGTTTTCTAAAAAATCCGTTCCTGTATGAGTACAGTACTGGCCTTTCTCTGTCCCTTGTACGTCGTTCATCTTTTCCTTCATCATTTTAAGTGCCATGAGGAGGCCAGGACATGAGTACCATGGATATGAGGCTCTCTGTAGGCAAGAGGGCTTAAGAGGGCTGCCTCTTCTCAGAGACATGTCGAGTCGTATACGAGCTGGTCTGGACCGCTCATAACATGAACCGCAGGAGTCCTAGACTGCTAATACTGTCACGCTGAGAGAGAAAGTCAAGCAGGGAGAGGTGTGAGTGTGTGCTGCACTTCAATTACAACCAGATGCACCTCATTGGTTGATGGTGACATGCAGGGAATTGCGGAGAGATGCGTTGACATGTGAGTGTGTTTAGAGGTGTGTGAATGCACATATGATGGTAGTTTGTTGGTTATATAAACAACCACAGCAGGCATTACTTCCAAAAATCTGTGTGAGAGTGAGAGCGTGAGCGTGCATGCGCGCGTGTGTGTGTGCGTGCGTGTGTTACATCCTTAATATTATCACACTGCACACACACAGAAATACACAGAGGGGTCTGCGGGATGAATTACAAGGCGGTGTGTGTAATTTCCACATTCCGCAGGTCAATATTTTCCTATTTTGTTTTTATGAGCCACTGAGATTAATTTATTCATCTTATGCGAATACATTTTGCTTGTAGAAAGTCTGTCTTTGATTGTTTTTGCTGTTTTGAAAGTGAAGAAAAGTATTTCCTTTTTCCTCTTCACTTGAAATCTCCGGTGTTTTCGTTACTGGTTTTGTTTACAATCAGTGTTGTTTACCTCCTGCCTCCCAGTGGGCTGCAGTGAAGTTCAAAGGGGCATAAATTTGAATTGAAACACTGTTGGCAGCCTTCAGTTTGAGTGTGTTTTACTGCTCTATCATACAGATGAAGGCATTATTCCAATCTGGACTGCATGTTTACTGAGATCCTGCTGCAATGTTGTTCTAGGCGCCAAAACAAATATTTAGGAAAGCCATTGGTGTCTGGCAACTACTGTAGTGGGTTAAATGTAGGGCTGGCCCCTGACCAGTTAGTTCAAGCCATTAGTCAAATAGTTGTTTATATTATTAAAAACATTTTTTCTATTTGTTTTTTGGGGGTTGGCATCAGAAGATGCTTTGAGTTCCCTGGCTGAGAGAGAATGTTATAAGTAGCATTGTTACACACTATGCTAAATTACAGAGAAATACAAAACCATAATAATGAGTATTTAAATATACATTTAATTTACAAGAGCACGAATGAAGCCAGCTGCCTGTTAACTGCCGAGTACTTGTATGTTTTAGATGATGAGTCATGTTTGTGGTGGATGAATGTGAATGTTTGCCTGCAGAGTTTTACACGTCACCTTCTCGGGGTCGTCCTTCAGCCTCTCTAAATGATCTCACACTTTGGATTTCCTGCCAATGCCCGACATAGTTAACCGCAGGGACCAGCCGCAAATGTCTGACTGAGTGACTTCCCGTGTCTGCCATTTCAAATTAAAAGCCTTCAAGCATTTCATACACCGTCCAGTAAGGTTTTGACCTAATTTTGACACAGCTCACAAATTTATTTTTTAAATAGATGTGCCAGGAGAAGTAAAGAAGCCATAATTGGACATCCCCCCTAATTAACAATTTCAAAAAGCAAGTATAAACACAAATTAGTAAAACAAAAACATATAAATACAAATAAATAAATACAAATCACATAAAGAAGAGACACTTAAGCGTCTACATCCATGTTATCTATGAGGCTGTACTAATACTAACATGACGTTTAACATTCATTTGTTTTTCAAGTATGTGGTCAGAAACCAAAGTATTAACAGTAACAAATCAAAATGTTGACCTGATTATGGCGTGAGATGAAAAGTCAGGGGATCACCAAAGTGAAATACAAAGTGAATATAATTTATCCTGAGGGGGACATGAAGAATCTCCAATTTCCATCTGATCGTTATTGAGATGTTTCAGTCTGGATAAAAGTGGTGGACTGACGTTGCAATCCTTAGAGGTGTGCCGCTAGC
>JAOVVB010277824.1:0-17584 GCA_028570985.1 Heterobranchus longifilis | reverse complement strand
CAAGTAAAAACTCAAAATTTTACTTAAGTAAAAGTACAGAAGTATTATCAGCAAAATGTATCAAAATTAAAACTACTCATCAGGCAGAATGGCTCCTTTTACAATGTAGTATTATTATAGGATATCATATTAGTGTTTTTATCACCAAGAAATATATGTAAGAGTATTTATGTTGGAGTTCAATAGATACTGTGTAAACTACTGGGTAAATTAGTATTATAATACTACACCATGACAGCATATAAACATGTTTCTTTGTGTAAAAAGTAACTAGTAACTGTAAATCTCAAATAAATATAGTGAAGTAAAAAGTACAATATTTACCTCTGAAATGTAGTGGAGTAGAAGTATAAAGTAACAGAAAATGGAAATACTCAAGTAAAGTACAAGTATGTCAAAATTGTACTTAAGTAAAGTGAGTAAATGTACTTAGTTACATTCCACCACTGGCAATTACATATCATCTGTGACACATTGGCAAGCAAACAGGGTTAGACAACTTTATAATTAACTACTGATTCATGACAGTTTGCCAGGGTATGCTATTAGTATGTTTGTTATACAATAATGTTTAATTAACAATTTAATCTGCTCAAAAACAACAGGGTGACTTGTAGTAGTTGACAGTTTCACCACTCGATGTCACTGTTGTTATTTAGCTGTAGAGGTTGTATCCTTATCACCTCATCATAAAGCTTTGTCTTAGTTTATGTTACCTTTTTGTTGTTGTTTGTGATTAACTTTAGCTATTTTTAGCCATTAGCCTTAAAATCTACGAGAGACAACACTGTTATCATGGATGTATAAAGAGAACGGTAATAAACATTCGATTAAGAAAAGTGCTTTTCAGTATCAAGTAAGTCAAAACATTTTCTGCAACATCTTGGTTAGTGTGGACTTTAAGATAAACCTGACGTCTCTGGTGCAACCAAACATCGACACAGCTTTAGTACCAAACTAACTAGTTTCAAAGTATGGTTTAGTGGGGACTTTACATCCTAACTTTAGGCAGAACTTACACACAGTTGGTGTAACAAGGCCGCAGTAATTAACTACCAGAAACTTTTAGGATTGATTCATTATTTTTGTTAAACATCAAGCAAAAAATGTCAAAGACTTTCTGGTTCAAGATTCTCAAATGTGATGTATGCTGCTTTTCTCTTTTTATGTCTTCGAGTGTTGAACTGTTGGTTGAAAAAAATAAACAAACCGTTCAAACAAAACATGTCTTGGTCACCGTGAACGTTTCACTGCGTTCCATTAAATGAGATTGGCTGACACATAGTTTCAATGAATACTACGAAATATATCAAACCACGGCCAAATAAGAAAGCATTTCATCCTCAATGACATAATCACAAATTTTTCTTTGCTTTGTTTATTCCTGTCGGACCTAAACAGCTGATAAGTAGCGCACGGTTGATAAAATACTAGTTACAAATGAAAGCGCGGTCTGACGACAAAGTAAAGCGGTGAAAATATAAAAAATATAGCATACTTTAAAACTGATGTGTCTATTGATGACTACCTCATAGAACAGCACTTAAAAACCTCTGAATGATCACTGTAACGTGTCTTTAAAAAGGCAGTTGCTACCAAGTGGCCAAATGAGACTGCAGAGGTTGTCGAGGACATTACACGTCACCGTCAGTTTAGTACAGTGACAGCGGAGGGGCCGGGGAGTCATGAGACCGTGGTGTAGTACGTTTACAGCTTAACATTAGCTTTTTAATTCTGGAGATTGCATTTACGCTTCTAAAATCATAAAAGCTTTTGTGAAGATTATCTTGCTGAACAAAACGTCTAAGTATCATAAATTTGTGTTCGCCACAGAGCTTATTTTCTGCAATAATCCAAAATCCAGTGGGCTCACCTCACTAATAAACCTTGTGTTTTTCCTTTTGATTTGTCACCCATTTGTATGTAACATAAGTAAACAGTGTGTGTAACATTGTACTCACTTGTTTGGTGTGGAGACTTTGTCCCTGACTCCTTGTGTTCTGGAGTTGAGGAAATGAACTGGATGACATCCTTGGAACATTTCCTGCGTTACAAAAGGTGAGTGAGTTCAGTGTTAGATGAGGAGCTGACTGTATTCATCAGGTCTTTACTTTGCATTCATAAAGGCATGTCTCCCTCTGGTGGCAAAACAACACCACAACAACAAGGTGAGGGGATTGTAGCTGTGTACCTGCTGCAGGAGGGTGAGCTGTTGGGTGACGTGCTGTGCGCTGCATTCGTTCTGGCTGAAGGGCAGCCGCTCCTCGCTGTGCGGGCAGACGTTGGAGAGGTCATCCACCACGGAGCCGTAGCACGCCATCGGCAGGGCGGTGGCGATGGAGAAGGATTTGTCTTTAGGCAGGGACGCAGCGGGATCCACTGCTCTCGAGAATCTAAACTGAGGAGTCGAGAGAGAGAGAGGATACAATGATGTAAACACACAGACGACACAGTGATAGCGGTGTTTTGTATTTCATGCAGGGTGCTGTTATTAGAGCTATGATCAGGCCCGACTCTACATGAAACCACATAGTTTCTGACCGATCCCGAACCATGGCAGCAGTCTTAGGCCCGAGCCTGATTAAAAACCTGAATTTCCATGCTTTTTTGTTTTTTTATCCATGCATGTAAGTTGAATAGATATCCAGAAGATGGTGGTCACACACACAGCGTTACACAGCCAATACATTATTTATGATATTGCACAGACGATAAGGCAGGGGAGTCCAGACTTTTTTGAATGGGGGCCAAATTAGATTATGTGAAAATATGCAGGTGCCAGCTGCTTCTCACATCTTATGAGTTATTTAAAAAAAAATTACATCCACCATCTTCACTACACAGTCTTTAACAGCTTAAGGCGTTCTGTGTTTCACAATTAGCTTCATAACAGTCGGCCCTGGTCGTGTTTTCCTTTCAATCCTTCGCTGTGTAAAAAGCTGCTGCTGGGAGGCGACGCTAGCTTCGAGCTGTTTTACTTTCTCCACCCGTTTACTGCAGAACAACCGCTGTTATGAATTATGTTTAGTCTTGTAATGTCTCCTCACATTGAGCTCTTTCATAACAGCGACGGTCTCGTGGCAAAGAGACTTTATGCTTCTTTGCTGTGGCCATGTCTGTCTGCTACCCAGCAGGAAGTGTTTGTTACCATCTGTTTATGAAAACACATTAGTTCAATGGAGGACAGAACCTGCCAAAATAAATACATACATAAATAAATTACTCAATAAATAACAATGTCATTACATTTACCAAAAATAATATTAAAAATAAATGTATGCATTAATTGATATAAAATGTGACATAAATATATATATTATATAGATATTTAAATTGTATTCTTTATTAACTTTGTATTAATTCCCCTATTTATGTATTTTTTTTCCTATTTAATTGTCCCATTTATTTATTTATATCTGTATAAATATATTTATGAATTTTCTGTATTATTTTGTTTTTACATTTATTTATGCATTTCTTCTTCATTGTGTAAATGAAGGCAGCATGTGAGAGCAAGGCATGTAGTCCATCAACCAACAGGCAAAAAGTTGACTTGACTCCATGATACTCTCCTCCTGCATTTGCATAATGAAGAAATGTAAAAAGAAAATACAGAAGTAAATATAGAAAAATATAAAGGGAGAATAAGACATAATATAAATAAACAAACAAACAAACATATACATTTAAAATGAATAAATAAATAATTTAAAAAATACATTTAGAATAAAAATGAATAATGAACAAATACATATAAAAATTATATATACATTTATAAATAAATAAAATGGATAATTAAATAGGGGAATTAATACAAAGGTAAATAAAGAAGGAAATAAAACAAATATCAATTTATGTCAATGTATTTTTTTTTTAATTATTTTTGGTACATTTAATGGCATATTAAGTTATTTATCAAGTCATTTATTAGCAAGTTCTGCCTGTGTAGTTCCTGCTTGCTGCATGTCTACAAACGTTATGAGTGCTGCCATCGTGAGGTGAGCAGAAAGAATGCGTGACCTTGCTTAATTAACCGATATTGTGTGACGGGCCACACACAGTATATTTCAAGCCGTCGGCTGTTTAAAATCAATCTGCGGGCCACGATTGCCATACTTTGCCTGCTGTAAGGTCTGTATTTATTTTAAAAATTAAGAAATAAAAACAATGGGAAATTTGCGCGAATCCAACTCAATTTAAGCCCGGGGGAATTTTAAGAAGACCTGGGGTCGGAGAATCAAATCTCTAGCTCTAATTCAACAGCAGTGAAACAAAATCCAAACAACTTGTCACCATATGATACTGACCTTCCTCCCAAGATCCTCCGTAGATGAATGCACACACACAGAATCATCGTCCTCCTCGAAGCTGATTAGGCTCGCTCTTCTTTGGATCCACGTCGTACAGGGAGGGCTGTGGAGAGCAGCGAGAAGGGCCTCACCTCGACCGTCTACAGGAATCACCTGCAGAGAAAAAACACAAAATGAGGAAACTACAGAACGATCAGTCACTGTTAAACAGCTTCAACTGCAAAAACATATCTGTTGATGCCTTTTGCTCCGTCGTCATAATAAAAAGCTACACTGGTGATCTGAGGTGTATACTTGATGAAAGACTTTACTTCTACTATTGTTCTAAATACCCAGAGTCAGTCACTGACTTTTCTCCTGTGAAACATGCAGGAAGTTTGATTCTTCCAACAGGAGAAACATGATTCAATCAGTCAAGTTGCAGTTTACATCCATGTCTGTCCATACTTGTATAATATATGTAGTGAAGACTTATTAGTACAGGTATTACTTTTTTTTCGTTAAACATGGATGCTTTACACTAGGGCTGGGCAATATGGCCAAAATCTTCAAAATCTCACGAGAATGGGATGTATGTACATATTAGCGGTGTAACGATACATCGATCTGGATGGATATATCAATTCAATGATCGACGATCCAATATCATCAATGCAAAGTGAAAATATCGATACATTATCATCATCTTTAAGATGCACCTTTACTGTATGTTCCCACTTTATATTTTATTCTTTTCATTTAAAGAATAGATTGTTTGTCATTTAAATGTCTGGAAGAGCTCAGTAATAAAATGGTCAAATCATAATTTAGTTGCTTTTTGTGAGTAGATATAAATGTAACTGATTGTGTTAAATGGTAATGACATCATCTCATATCGATCACAGGCCCCTGAATAAAATCAAAATTGTATCGTGGCAGACTTTGTGATATCAGCAAATATCGTATCGTTGTCCAAAGAATCAATATAATATTGTATCATGATGAAACTTGTGACTAACAACCCTAGTACATATGTACAGACAGCCCAAAAACATAATGCCTCCAGCCAAGGCTGTCGCCTGTTTACCTCAGTATTAAGGAAGTTTTCTACAGTATCCACCAGGCTGGACTTAGGTGTGAAGTCCACAAGTTTACAGTCTGTTATCCAGAACTGGAGGAGGTCCAAACTGCGATGGAAGATCTTCTCACTGTCTCCTGACATGTCTGGGCCTTGTCTGGCAAAACAATACAATCACAGTTTCATCCTGCGTCATGTTGTGCATTATGTTTTACAGTTTAGAGAAGAGGCTGGACATGTGATTCATGAGCGAGCAGGTATACAGTACCTTGCAGCACTGATGAATTTCTCCATTATGAACTGCAGTAACTGCTCAGGGGTGCAGAGGAAACGATAGGTGTACAGGAACTGCTGGATGTAGCCCTCCACAGCTGCATTTCTGTGATGAAAAAGGTCAGAAAGCAACACAGTTCAACAATTAGTTTTTAATTTGAACATTTCAATGCAAATTAAGGGATATAGTAACCTGTGGCAACACAGGAATGGACAGAGAATAGCTTTTTTTATCCAGGAGCCTCATTACAGAAAGTCTGAAATCCTCTCTCATCTCAGTTTCGGATGACATTTAGGATCTTTGGTGTTACAGAAACATGTTTCCTAACTGCATTTAGGAAAAAAATCTTATCTTAGGATAGGAATTCAGCTATTACAAAATCGTCCTAACTTAGAGATTTCCCACGTTAGGAATCCTAAATTAGGATAGCATAGACCCTGTCCTAAATTCAAAATAACTGCCAGATAAGGTGTGTGTGTTGATGACAATGAAGACTGAAACATGAACACAAAAATATAATGATTGAAAGGCTACTCAAATGTATTAATGGACTAATATCGACTGCCAAGACAATTACTTTTAATTTAATTATTTTTGAATAAAAATTGCAGTGCCTCCGACTCCTCTTGGAAATTCAACTCTCGTCTTTTTTTGTCCATGATAGCTAGTTAGCTAGCAAGTGAGAGCTGTTGATATTATGGGATGTCCATCTGGAGTAGTTTACCAGAACATTCTAATCAAAGATACAGACATGACAGGACGATTGCCGATTTAAGAATCCAATTTACAGTCAGGATTTCTAAAGATAAGACAGGAGGTCTGAGATAAGACAGGACATAAACATTTTACAATTTAGGCATTGCTTCTGTAACAGGAAGATCAGATTTTTCCTATCTTTGATACTTAAGTTAATATAGGATACACAGGATATTTTTCTGTAATGAGGCCCTTATCCTGGCCAGCCTAAATATTCCCAGTATATTCCTGCAGCTCCTTCCAGAGGGAGCCTTAAAGCTCTCAGAGCACGTGTGTGATGTATTAGTCCAGCGTCTGGCCCTCGCCCTCCTCTCATTTAGTTGTGAGCAGAATATTATCAGAAGGAGGTGTCCCAGGGGCATCCTCAGATATCCTGCATGACTTTAAATGGTTCCTTTCAGTGTGCAGGAGCGTCATACCAAAGTGTGTGTCATATGAGCTGCCACACAAATGGGTATTCATGACGATCAACAAAAACCAAAGTATGTAATGTTAGTAAATGTTATCAAATTGTCTGAGTAGCGAAAGCCGGATATATTTTATTCTTCTGTGCCAGAGCTCCATAGTTGTCAAAAAATGATTATAAACACATCAATGAGCAGCAGAATGTCTTTCATTGTGCAGGTATTTGGTAAAAAAAAAAAGTGGATTGTTGACCTACTAATGGTGGTAGATCTGGGGTGGCCAAACTACGGCCTGTTTTTAAATGGCCCACGATGAATTTTTAAAAATATAGTTTGTATTTTGTACTGAGGCTTTTACTTTGCCCTGTTTTTTGAATACCCTTATTTTGAAATTTAGTGGAATTATCTCTGTTGTTGGAGAAACCAATATTTTACCATTTCTGCCTGTTCTGTTTGTTACATCTTAATAATTGACGTACAGATTTACACATAGCATCATAATATTTCAAGTGGGCACTGAGGCCATGAACAGAAAACAATATTTGGCAATTTCTGCCTGTTTTAACTTTACTTATGTACAGATTTACACATAACGTCATAATATCTTCAGTGGGCAATTAGGCCATACACTGTAATTTAGTTTAAAATTAATTGAATTAATTAAAATTAAAATTAGGAGCACACAAATAAGCTACTGTAATGTCAAACGTTAAAGTGCTTAGTAGTGTTGCAAAGTTATTTTTACACAACATTAATTTTCTATAGCACATGGGGTTTTTTTGGTTTAGAAACACAGATTTTCTTGCAGTCTAACAATGGCTAAAATACTACACAGATCCTCACATTTTACATTTCAAAAAGAAATTCTGAATTTTATATTTTAGAAAACAGAAGAGGGGCAATAGTCTGGAAACACAAATATGTTACATAATTATAATATCCAGACCTGGAAATTATTTCCTGTGTAGGAACCCTGGATAGCAGCAATATATTACTGTAAAGTATCTGTAATGAAAGTCCTTTTATTTTAGGACTGTGTGTTAACAGTAACATCAATAATCTTCAGTTTCATGTTGTAAATTGTAGTAGTCTGAGTCAAGCCCTTGTGAAATCAGATCTCACAACACTTTGACCTCATGACTTGACGACAGAAAATCAAGGACAGCAAGTTGCAATACGTAATCCCTCATCAATAATACCTGGCGTAGAGGTAAGCCATGAGGCCCAGAGGAGACCCAGCCTGCAGAGTGCTCTTCCCTTTGCTGGTACTGAAGCTGAGAACGGACGGGTCCTCGGAGGACTGGAAGTCCAAAGAGCCAGGTCCACACACTGCCAGAGAAGGCAGTAATGACACCTCCAAACCCCAGTGGTCCACACTCACAATCTGCAGAAATATGCAAGAAATCATATCAAAAGGATAGAAGAGCCGAGGTGTGAGAAATAGCAGTGCTGGAAATCGTAGTACTTTGTAAGTACCTCAAGGTATTTCTTCACGCAATCCAAGAAGAGCACTTTGGATCGGAGTTCCTCCAGCTGGGACTTGAGTTTGCACAGCATCAGTTTGTTGTCAGAACCTTTGGGATACACGTACTGTATGTTGCAGAGATCACACTGGGAGCTACACGTCAGTTACATATACCATTCTAATGTTACGGTTGCAACGGAATGAGGTTTTCACGGTACGATAACATCTGAGAAAACATCACAGAGCTGGTTAAAACCAACTCCACCTCCATTTAACAACGGGAAGTCAAATGGGAACAGAATTTTCTGCCAGTTTTGCATGAGAGATCGCTTTAGTGATCGATCGATTATCGGGGTGGTCGGCGCGTTTTTCGATCGCCCGGTTGATTGATCGACTAATCGTTGCAGCTCAACTGATCACAATAAAACAATATATAACAGTCAGCCCTCAGTTTGAAGTATTATGTATCTTTGTGTATGTGTATAGACATGTACAGATCAGTGTGTATATATATATGTATGAATGCATGTGTGTATATACTGTGTATGTGTCTATATGTATATGTGCCATCATACTGGCCTACTTTTTTAATTTTTAATTTTACTGTTATTTTCTTGGTTTACTCTGTTGTTTTTCTTTAATTTCTTCTATTATTATTTTTCACTATAAAATATATAAACACTGTACGTGTTACACAATTATTATTATTATTAATATCAGTTGCAATGACCCTTTAAGGGATGAAAACAGAATGTTTTTTTGGTTGATCAAATGCTTGAAACATTATTTTTAATGGATGTGTAAAACGTTTCCCATTTGAAAATATATTTTTTAAATGTCAAAACCATAGATAAGCAGATGTACATGGAATGATAAAGGTCAACTTTCATACCATGGTATATATTTTTATACCATGGTATATGTTTTTATACCATGGTATATATATTTTTATACCATGGTATATATTTTTATACCATGGTATATATATTTTTATACCATGGTATATATATTTTTATACCATGGTATATATTTTTATACCATGGTATATGTTTTTATACCATGGTATATATATTTTTATGCCATGGTATATATATTTTTATGCCATGGTATATATATTTTTATGCCATGGTATATATATTTTTATACCATGGTATACCATGAAACCAGCATACCGCTGCAACCCCAGGAGCAGTTTTATGAAATGGAAACCCCACCTTTGTTTTTTCTCTCCTGTTGAATCAGCTTCTGGTAGAAATTTCTGGTTTTCTTTAGATTCCTTGTTTCAATCATCAGCTGCTGCTGCAGTTCCTGATCAAAAGGAAATCACACAAACTCACACAAAAGGCCCAAAAATAACACCACATGCCCTTCACTGAAAGAACCCTTCGGGTGTTTCCATTGCGTACGGAGCAGCACTTTCTTTTTCTCCCTCTCTTCACCGTGGCAACAGGACGCAACCGCTCTTTTGAAGTGAAATGAGTGAGAAGTCGCAGCAGCACGGCTCTTAAGGTGTGTAATTAGCTGTTACACAAACCTTGTGAAGAAGCAGTGCTGCCATCAAAGTGTGCAAACACAAAGACTATTCATTAATATTCTTTTGCAAATGATAGTAACTTCCTTTGCCAAGGGCTAAGTTCAACATATTAATATTCAGATCCAGTTTGGAGAGAATAATATGCCAATTATCTTAAAGTCCCCCACATGTTCTCGTTCTATTTACCCCAAAGCCTGACCGTGCTCCACTTCATTACAGAGAGGAAAATAATTCCTCAACTTATTCAGAAAACCCGACCATGTGAAAGGCAGAAATGAAAACAGACACTTGGATGAAATGCACAAAGAATGGAAATGAAAACACTGAATGCTTTCTCTTGTATATTATATGGGTTTTGGTGGTATAGCTGCACATCAGCCACTACAGGGGACGTTAGTGTGTCATCCTGTACACTGTACACTGCCACCCACTGGCCAGCCGCTGTAAGAGCAACACTAATTTATCAAAGCCAAGATGGCCGACGGAAAGCCAAAAACGCTCGCGGGACTCGCTGCCTCAACAACCTATGCTAACCTTAACCATTAGGGCTGTCAAAGAATATTCTAAATTTGAATATATATTCCAATTGTAAAAGATATTCGATTATGAAAATTAGTATTTTATTGTGAAAAGTCTGCCTCTGCTGCGAATGCAAACCGGACATTTCCTGCTGCACCTTCACATTAAAAGCATTTAACTGGACCTTTATTATGAAGGAGTCACAGGAAATACAATGTGTTTGTCAGTGAGCTTGACACGAACAACAAGGATCCTTAACTTGTGTCTACAAAACAAAACAAAACGGACATTTTCTGCGTTTATTGACAGCGGATCAGTTTGAAATATTGCAGGCAGTAATGGAACACATGAGACGCAGAAACAGAGAGCTGTTAGATAAAGATCTGCAGTCCACAGGCTGCATACCAACTTCTCAACGAGGTAACATTAACTAGCGTTAACTTTCACTTTTGCTCTCACAGACTGTTAAACATGAAAATAAGATCGCGGTCGCTCACAGAATGATAGAAAAAGGTTATAGCCTTGATTCTTTATTAAAAAGACAATAGTTTGCTGCCCTCAGTATTCTGGGATCTGTAGTATTACATTGCATTTGCCGTTCCGACCGGTAAATAGTGTCGCCAAATAAATCAACCAGGAGTGAAATCTTAAGGATTGCCACTAAGTTCTATGGTATTGTTTTATTTGTTTATTTTGTAATGTGTAGTGATGTAGATCTTTTAAAAGACATGTTTATGTTGAAATAAATACACCAATACAAGTAGTTACGTCTCTCGTATTGATTTGCCCTTTTATGGACGTAATAAACAAAAATAGATTTTTTAGAAGGAATAATCAAATGTCATTTTTTGCAGATGTTGACAGCCCTATTACCATTCAAGGTCAGTACTTATGCTTCTGTATTCCCCGAGGAACGCCGGCCCTCAGTAGTTTTCATCGATGTTTCTGTAGCGTATGTTTTTTACAGCCCAACCTTCCACCATTTCTGGTTTCTGGTGTTTGCAGTTGATTTGTTAGTCCCCTCTCCTAGCCTATTGTCCTCCAGGTACTGGATTACAGTCTCACACCACGTGGGACCGGACAGACTTCGGGTCGTGTACAAGCCGTCTCGGCACGTCAAGCCCAACCAACTGCTGCTGCTGTGTAGTGAAAACTGCAGCCAGTACAACTGTGTCTCTGCTGCAGTATTTCAGACCAGCAGCACGAGACAGAATACAGAATTCAAGGTCAGTGCCTTCAACCATCTACAGGGAGTCTCACAAATCTACACACGACACGACCATACTGAACAATTAAGTACTTCATACTACTACATTAAGTACTTCCTGCACAACACTGAACACAAACAGTATTTTGTGGCAGATTGCAGTCATTGCTTTTGAGGTTGCATACTGTCACCACCTACTTCACCGGAGGCACTGTTGCTGTGTGAGTCACGTTCTTACAAATGCATGGACTCTAAATACTGAGGGAGATGTGTCTCCCCCCCAAAAAAAATCTACAGCTATGAAATACAAAATGTTGATGCATCAACATCAAAGCATGTGAGCAAAGCGTGAGGATTGTGGATGGAGCGTAAAGCAGATTTTTGATCTCCTGCTCTGGTAGCGCTCAGCGTTCGTATCGAGGAACGAACAGCTCCGTGAGCGAAGAGCGGGAATTCTCAGCGCTCCACTCTGCTCACATGCTCTGATCAAAATGCATCGATAATCGTTTTATAATCGCATCATAGCTCTCTGAATCGGAATCGATATATATATCTATTTTTTGTTTGTTTTTTTTGCTAAAAACCTGTTGTGTCTCTTTTTAAGAAGCGTTCACTCCATGATAGAATATCAGCTTTTGCATCAATATGCACAAATCAACAGCAACATGCATTATAGATATAAAAACACATACTTTATAATATTCATTTTAGGGCTGAACGATTAAAAAAATATATCTAATTGCGATTATTTTGACTGATATTGTAATTGCGATATTATTTGCGATATTAGAAGCAATTATAATTTTTGTATCATTATTCTCATTTTACAGAAGCCCTGAGAGGCAGTGAAAATGGGTGATTTTTTTTTTTTATACTCAGTTTTTGTAAAAAACAAAACAAAAAAAAAACACCAGTTTTCACAGATGAAAAATATAAAAAAATAAATAAATTAGAAAATATTACCTGGCAGAAAGAAAAGTCTTGCTTACCTCTCAGGGCTTCAGTACGTTTTCATTGAAAAACAATGAAAATGATTATGGTCTGATTTGTTTTTGAGGATCTGTACTAACGTTTTCTTAAGTCTGTAGAATATGATGTGCAGCAGCACCACAATATTTAATTTAAAATGTTATTTTGACACATATTTCACATATTTAACAAATATTGAAAATTGCAGTAAGCCATATTACAATTTCAATAAAATTGAGATTAATTGTTCAGCCCTGATACATTTCATTGTGTTAGTGTAATATGATATCTGATAAATAAATCATGCAGTCTGTGCCGTTTGCTCAAACACGTAGCGTTAAGGTCAAATATGAGTCACAGGTCTACCCACCTGTGTTTTCACATCCAGACATGGCGATCCTGTGTGCTGCCCCAGATTCTCTGCGTACTGGATCACCTCGGCACTGAAACAATCTTCTCCAAAGAAGGCCAGGGCCCAGGCTGGGCTGAAGCTGAGGCCCGGCCCCTCTGCTCTGGATCCGGGCGAGAGCAGTCGCTCCGACACCACAGAGTCGCTGTCCTCCATGTCCTCCGAGCAGTCGGGGCTCATCTGCTCGTCGCGGGCCCCCGTGGGTCCTTCCTCTCTCGCCGACGGAAACTCAGCTTCAGAGGGGCTTTCATCGCTGCCCCCCGCTGAATGATCTCCTCCCTCCATGACCCCCGCGTCCGAACTGTCAGTGCTCACGCCTCGACCAGTAAACAGGGGCGGGAGGAGAGAGCGGGGGAAGAGAAGAGGAAGAGACTGAATCACATGGAGAGCAACAAAAACCCACAGTGGATTTGTGGAGAAAAAAACAGAGAGAGAGAGAGATCCAGGGGTGGTGCTGGTGGTGCTAACCCTGCACAATACACCCACTGTTTAACATAAGAGCTTAAAGGCAAATCAAGTTTAACTTTTAACTATCGCTATCTCTTTATCTCAACTATCTTGTAAGAGGCTGTCTGTAATCAAGACCACATGCCCCGCATATTTCAACAGCACAACAAAAGCAGATGTAAGGGTGTGCTTGTGAGTGTCACTGGCCAGGAATGAGTCCCAGAGGAGAAAGAGATCTTTAGAGTTTAGCGAGCATGCCTCTTGGACTCTTATGAATGTGCTGCAATCTTAAGAACAGCATCCAACAGCCAGTCAGCGCTCGCATGACTTCAGTCAGCAGCCAAATACAGTCAGACGCATCAAAACATCACAGATGGGTTCAAGAGTTTTCTTTTCCAAATCTGTAACCAGAACTGAATCTACTTAGTTAATAAAACACCTCAAAATGACTGTTTTTGCTTTTTTCTCTCTAACCAAGTATGTTTACTGTGAGTACAAATCTGAGGTACTTGTACTTTACTTGAGGAGGCATAAAGGAGAATGAATGCAAATACTACACTACTTTTTTTTTTATTACTGCACTGCTTTTATCTGACAGCTACTTTACAGACAAAGATTTGACATATAAAACAGACATTAAAGGCGAACTACAGCATCATTATCTGAATCTGTTCAACCAACAAAGTGATCTGGATCTGTATTTAGAAACAATGGGCACGTGTGGTTTATACCGGAAGTCACATTAATCGTGCAAATGTGTTTCCTAACCTAACATTCATTGGCAATGCCATTTCTGTGCTTTCAAAACATCATTGATTTAATATCAGCATATAATGAATTATTAAGTACATTTCCACATCCCAACAAAAACTGCAGTTTTCATCTCTTTTTCTCTTTCTTTTTTATTTATTTATTTTTTTAACTGATGTAAGTTTTATGAGCTGTCATTTTTCAATAATGTGTAGTAAATGAAACGACAACTTAGTGAAATCAAAGTCCTGTGTTTCAAACAGAATTTTTATCAGAGACTTTGTTTTTATCTTGTAGCTATCCATGATGAAATTGTAGCGACGGCTCTGAACCCAATTGTCTCTAAACATGAAGAATTCATAATTTTTTTTAAAAATTCACCCGCGGGCCGTAGTTTTGCCACCCCAGGTCTGTGGTATTTGTACAGAAAGTAGTATTTCAGTGGAATACTGCCTTGGTTGCGCTGTTGTGAAAAAAACTAGGGTCCTAGAAATGCGGTCCTGGGACTGTGGTCCTGGGACTATAGTCTCCTCTATTGCAGGAACATAATACAGCCGGCGGGCCCAGTCGGTTTTTGGGCAGAGAATCAAAGCTCTAAACCCAACAGATTTCCCCATGACCCAGATTTTCTGTAACTTAAATAGATTTGATCTTTGTCTAAACCACACAAATAATATTTAGTATCCAGTAAGTCTCCTACCTGGACAGATGCAGCGTTGCGTCTCCTCCGATCTTAATTCTAAATCTTCAAGCGCAGCCTCATTTTCTCCACGACAGGACCGGGCCTCGGTTCCTTCGCAACAATCCTCAGCAGCTGGACCGGACGTGTGAATGTTTCCATTCAGGTCCAGACAGCCATGCAGGAAAACTTCTCTCTCCCCTCCACACACAGGGGCGACCGAGGGTGGGGTGAGGGCTGCCCTTTTCACAGCCTTTGATGGAGGCTGCTCATTAGAGCCGCTGCATGAGGTGCATTAGGAGAGAGAAAAGACACACACACACACACACACACACACACACACACACACACAGTGAGTTCAAAGCTAGTGACACTAGAGCTTATGTAAAGAACGATGACAATCATGCATTTAAGTACGTAATAAAAAAAGACGGTAGCACTTTCTATGACGCCCATGTCTATATGTCTATATTGCATCACAAACATACTTATAATGCATTATAATCTGCTCATAGGACTGTATAATTATAGTTATAACAACTCATAAATATTCAGAGCTTTACAACAGTGATTCCCAAACATACACACATATATATATAAAAAAAAATTCAGATTTCATTAAAATAATATATCCAACTTAGCAAGTGAGCACAGAACTTTTAACATGTGCATAAAGTAATTAATAAATAGTAGAAATAAATAGCAAAAAGTAGTGATTGAACAGTTCAAATGATAAGCTACAGTTACAGAGAAACAGTTAAAATAGTGAGCTACAAGTAACATAAAGAACATCAATTTCTATTCTTGCACAAAATATAGAAATTCAAGCACTTTCAATGAGCCGTGTCTATTTATGTCTGTTTCAAGGCCTTGATTTTCTCCCCTCAAATTCACAAACTGTCAAGGATTTCAAGGAGACTCCTGATAACCTTTACTAATTCAATGTGAAACCACAGCAGAACACAGTTGCCCATAGCAACAACCACCAAGAACCCAACAAAAAGCCATCAGCAGACTCGTTTCAAACATCTCGCAGCTCGTCACTCACATCCTGCCGATCAGATGCACTTCATGCGAATCACACAGACCAATCGATCCATCAATGAAATGTAATTGCGCCCGGCCAGACGGGACACCGTCCACTCCATCTCTCAATAGAGAGGCTACAGTCCTCCCTCTGTCCCCTCACAGAAACTGGAACAGTGGAAGAGAAAATAACCCTCCACACACAGCTGAGCCCTGTGAAGCCTGAGGGAGAGTCTGTCTCTATGCAAAGCTGTGATGCCTCCCTACCACAGCAGATTAAAGGGTCTCTCCACACACTGCCCCGAGCAGAAAAAGCATGGCAACGGCTGGATAAAAAGATGTCTGCCAGAAGTGACAGGCTCGTCTCGAGCTTACATTTAAATTAGGAGCGAAGTGCGGAGCGTGGAATCTGTTGCCTTCATTCATGTATTCATTCATGCAATTAAGACACAATGCAGAAGAGGCGTTATATGTATCTTCTTATGCAGCATTAACAAACATAATGCAAACCAGTTACCATAGGGACCATTTAAGATGCAGGCTTAAGTTTATGTATGAAGTGCATATTGTATGAATGCTCCTTTGAATGTTGTGTATGTGTGTGCAGAGGAGGAGGAGGAGGAGGAGGGGGGGGGGGGGGTCACATTCAGCTGGATCGTTCTATTTTTCAGAACCCACAGAAGAATACATTAAAAATCTGACCACTAGCAGCCACGTTTGGGCATTTCACTGTTTGAACGACTGTTTTTATCGTTAAAAAGATATCCTTTTTCAATTTAGGGTAATCATTCTGACACCAAAGATAATCTCTTTAATGCATAATGAAGGCTAACTCTGCTGATTGAATTCATAAGAGAGCCCATGCCCTGAAAAACACTCATTTATTTAAAAACGGATGCATGATGAAAATATATATTTCAGAATCTGAACAGCAGTGTGGATGATTCAGTCATTAAAACTGAATTTAACTTTTTACATATTGTGATAGATGATACTGGAACTTGTGTTGTCGAGAAGCCTGTCACTATTTAAATCACTCACTGCAAAACTGACCTGCTACTGCAGAGCAAGTTTATGTCGTTGATTTTGATGTTTGAAAATGTCCCGTGCACTGGCACCATTTTTGAAAGGATGGCATTAACAGGTACAGGATGACTGATAATTAGCATTTCATTTTGATTTAATTATTATTTGAATCTCTGATAAATCTGAGATTCGTGTCTGAAACGAGGCCAATCATCAGGAGCCACTTGTGTGCTTTCTGTGATCCTCAGGACAGGAATATATAAACAATGTATGAATCAATTATCAGTCAGTTGATCTGCTGCTGCCTGTTGCACCAGCTGTGTGTAAGTTCTCTCTTAAGTTAGGATGCAAAGTCCAAACTAAACGATACGTTGAAACTAGTTAGTTTGATACTAAAGCTGTGTCGATGGTTCATCTCAGGTGCTCTGGCGTAAAGTCCACGCTCACCAAAATACTGTCGTTTTCACTTCCTGTGGCCAATCAGTGAAAAGCACCATGCTTGGTGCAGTGTTTATTACCGTGTTGTCTCTCGTGCCCAAGAGGCTAACGGCTAAAAATAGCTAACGTGAATCACCAAACGACAACAAAAAGGAACGTAAACTAGAACAAAGCATTATGACTCAGTGATAACTATACAACCTTAATCTACAGCTAGTGCAAAAAAAAACAGCGAGTTAAATCTTTTAACCAACATCATAAGTACAGTCCATCAGTCCTAATCATCATCACTACCACATATTCATTTACTTTCT
>JAOVVB010277808.1:0-17587 GCA_028570985.1 Heterobranchus longifilis | reverse complement strand
AGCTGTGTCTTTACGCTGCAGACTCCTTTTGAGTGTAATGCAGCCACTTTAGATCACTTAGCTTCAACGTCACCTGCTGCCAAGTACCCAGCCGTAGTTTGCAGTCTGCTTTACTTTTGTCATCATCTTTAATCTTAAAATATCACCACACTGCCGACATTTCCTGTGAATTGCAAGCACATTGCATTCACAAAAGAACAACAAAATTAGACATAATTACGGGAAAGGATCTCATATATCTCGGAATTATGAGAAAATACCTCGCAATTATACGAAATCTCATAATTACAAGATATTTTCTCATAATTACTCAATTCTAAATTCCTAATTATGAGAACTTTCCTTGTAATTATGAGATACAGTAGTAACTGTTAATTAGGCCTACAAGATAAGGTGTCTAATTATTTTTTTCTTTTGTGAATGCAATGCACTTCCATAAATTTGGGGGTCCTAGACCCAGGAAATGTTAAACGTCAAATACTTCCTGCATTCTGGTGAATCTTTATGCACCAATCTATGCCTTTTCTACATGAAATTATGGTGGAAATGTCTACAAATGCACATGTTCTAAATAATGAGGAGGACATGTCCCCTGCATCCCCCCAAAATCTACACCTATGGCAGTAACGAACCTTTCAGTAACGGTAATTTAGTTACTTAAAAAAGTAATGCGTTAGAGTACTAGTTACTGCCCAAAGTAATGGAGTAACTGTTAGTCTGAACACTGTCATTATATTTCTTGAAATGGTCTGGCAAACAACCCCTGTAAAACCACAAAATGTGTTTTTATTTTCACTTCTAAACAAATGAGATGGAGCTTGTTAATTTGAGAGTTTTAGAGGTGATGGTAGGTGGATTTTGTTACCTTTACAGGGCCATGATGCCAGCTATTTCCACATTTCCACTCGTTATACTAAGCTAAGATATAAGCTAACCATCTTCTAACTCCAGCTCTCGGCAAGAAAGCAAACAAGTTCATTAGTGAGCTTTAGAGGTCCTGGTGGATTTTGTTACCTTTGGAAAGAGCCAGGCTATCTGTCTGTGTCCCTCATGTCCATTATGCTAATTCTCCTGGCTTCAGCTTAAGTGTGTTAAGTCATTGACGTCATTGGTTGGCCATTACATTTGAGAAACAAGACTGTGGTGTGTTTGTTAACCTCCACAGATTCACCAAGTTTTTTTTTCTGGCAACTTCGGGTTGTGCCTGACACAGATAACATCCTTATTTCGGTGTAATCAAGATCGGTGGTGGTGAGGCTGTGTCTTTCAGGAAAAGAAGGTTGTGTTGTGTTTATTTATAACCTCAGAGACCTAGGTGCTGATTGGTAGCCTAGAGCACTGGTTCCCAACCTGGGGGTCCCGACCCCCACTATGGGTCGCCAAAGCTTCATGGGGGGATGCGAGGCCTTCTTAATTTTAAAGACAACTTAAAAAAATAAAAAATACAGTTTTGGCCCATATCTCTGCATTTATTCATTTGAAGAAAATTAGGTTAAATTAAATTGTTATTTTTAAAGTTTGGATTATTATTCAAGATATAAACTGCAAAAACAACCTCACAGGATAAGGGCACTATAAGTATGCATGATTGTAAAAAAAAAAAAAAAACATACCATAATACAGAGAATTGTATTAGCTTCCATGCGGTGACGTATTTCCCAGTAAAACAGTATATTTGCACGGGAAATCAAATCCTTCACATTTGATTGGACCTCTGAAAAGTGTTGTGATCTAAAAGGATTGAAAATGCTTTTTTCATTTCAGCTCGACTTTAAAAAAAATAAAATCTTCACCACTGATGCCGCAAACATGGGCACTGATTTTAATATTTTTCATTTTATTTTTTATTTGTAGTTAAATGTCATTTTTAGGCCTATGTAGGCCAAAGGAACTTTGAATTCTCTTTTTTCTGAAATGTGCTAGAAATAAACATGCCTTGCCTAGCAGCTATAGCTTTCACAAAATGCAATGTATACAGTGTTATATTGATACTGCACAACTTTTCTAAGTCTCACACAACCAAGGTAAAGAAAAAAAAGGGAGGGACTAGTGCAAACAGATTGATTTGCAGCCTCTAATTGTGCAAACAGACTGACATTTCAACACCACTCTGTCTCAAAAGAGTCAAAAACATACAACCAACTCTGTAATCATACAATCGCACTGAGCTGTCGGATGACGTGAATGATAACATGTAACCTAATTAGGACTATCCCATAGTGTGGACATAGCAAGTGCCAGGCTAACTAATAGACCTCCTTATGCTTATCAGCTAAGAAAGCCAATAAACCAGGGTGGTCTCATTCCCTGTTCGTAGCAATTACTATGAAAAGCAATGTAATTAAAACTGGCGCAAAACACGTATGACATCATACAAACTGTTGTGCATACATTTTCGTATGATATTCTACGACTCGAGGATACTGGAGCCTGCAGTGATCCTATACCTGTGATTTCAATAAAGACTGGGTTTCCTCAGTCAGCAGCTGGTGTTTATGTGATGTTATATGTATGCAGCATACGCCCACGTGTATATACAGCATAAGGGCAGTCAGCGTGTGTGGAGTGTCTGAGGTAGCTTTGATCCAATTAGTGCTCAGAGGGAGTGAATAAGGGTGAACACCAGAACATAATGTAGTGCCTTCAGGGGGTGTTGTAGGATAAATTCAACAAACTATCTATGCTGATGCCCGCTTGACCGTAAAAGTCTTACAAGGGAGGATTATTTCCAATCATTGATCACTGCAAAATGTAAGACAAAAAGAGAAATCAAAGCAAGGGAAGAAAGTCTGAGTCTATGAAGACAGTTTGATTGGCATGTAGCTTGAAGCGTAATGTGTGATGTGTGAATATGAGAGCTTGAGCCTCTGATTAGCATTAATTTAAAAAATAAATAAATCCGTTGCCGTGGAGAAAAACTTGACTTGTATAATTTAAGGGATGGAGAGTAAACTTTGAGCCAATCAGATTCCAGTGAGTTCAGTTCAGTTTAATGCCCACAAATGAAATTAGTTATGAGAACACATTCGAATGAGAGAAAAGAAAAGTTTGAGTCACTATTCTTAAAATGCGTAACAAAATGCTTCTCCGAAACGTGTTTCAATTTGTGGATTTGACAAGCCTCTTGGCTCTAAATGGGTGCAATCAAGAACTCTGATTGCCAATGAGCAGGGAAATTTGGCAGTGACACAAAGTGCTGATGATTGTTCATCTGGGCAATACATTTAGTTAAATTTAATTTTAGTTATCTTTGATGCTTTGATACCCCTGAAATCCATTTTGACAACTTTTTTAAATTTATTTATTTTTTACATGTGAACCAAATGTCACAAACTGACTGCCGCATGTACATATTCTGTGGCTGAGTGCCACATACAGGCTGGGGAAGTTGGAAAGTACTGAGAGACTGACTAACTGTTGGTTTTGGTCTTTTCATGGGATTTGTTGGCAATAAAAAATATTCCTTTATCCTTTAATATTCAGCTGCATTAACATAGTTTTTGGCCACTTGGGGGCAGTGTAATAAGCTGTAAACACAACATTGATGTATAATCAAGTGTTAAGTAAACAGCTGCTCATTTACACAACCGGCAGATACGGAGCAACATTCACATTCATTTGATGCTGATGACTGTAAGTCCAATATTAACTCTACTTTTAGCTCGGTTTTTGGTCCCTACCAACTGGACAGGTAGCGTAGTGGGTTTATCACAACTTATTTTTTTTAAACAGCCACCTGCTGCAGATAAACAATGCTGATGAGAGCGATAAGAGTGAATCAGACCAGTGAAGTATAGAGCCATAAAACCGAAACAGGTAGCTGAAAGATGCTAAAATGTTGCATAGAGCAAAGGGAAACTGAAGCGTTGGGTGACAGTTCTCTGACTCCCTTCACATTAAATACTATTGTTTATGTCTTTAGCACCTGATTACATAGCTCATCAGGTAAAATTACAAGTAGGGGCAGGTCTGAAGTGTGCTGACTGAGGACAAACAGATTTGAGGTTTGGGTCTTCATGCAAACTTTAAAGACAGCTAAAATGTCAAATCCCTCCAAAAGGAGGAATAATCCTATTCTGAATAAACGGCTCCACCTTCTCTGCACCTGCAGTTAAAATCCTCTCAAAGGTTTTCTCAGGACTTCTAGATTATCAGAGTTTGCATCCCTTACCTGGCTGAGTAAAAAAAACACTGGAAATTCTCTAAGAAGAGCTGGCTACCCATGAGAAAAGTATTAAGTGTCGTCTGTGACTTCAGACTCCCTGAAAGCATCAGCAAATTCACTCCGCAAGTTGAGTTTAGTCGAGTTTAAAGCTCTCTGAGAGAGAACCCATTATCCTTTTTTTTTCTCTCTCTCTTGGAATTATGGCAATTTCTATTCAGGATCATTTTATTGCTTCCATTTGGATATTCCATTGTTGTGGATTGAATAAATTGCCTGAAAAGTGAAAAAGGCCAGCATCACCTTGTCCCACTTCATCTTAACTTATTTGTCAAGCTGTCCATCATCCTTTCAACAGGGGTCTACTTGTTAATGATTGATGCGGCACCTCTTAATGTGATGGATGAATCTCCTGCTGCAGGATGGGACGGGGGTGAGTCACACACCCCTGCTCCCCTCCCCCACCACTCACCACTACTCTCCATGTAGGGGGAGACACACGCCTTGTGTCCGTCGATGGATGAACAAAGGCGTGTTCAATTTAAGCCCCATCAATAATGTACAGCTGAGGAAGCCTTTTGCTAACGGAGCCCTGTAAAAGCCAAGGCATTGTTGTGGTATAGAAGTGGGTTTTGACTGGTTTATTATCTCAGAATCTTTACACTGACTCATATGGTATTATCGTATTATTCATTGTTGCATGGCAGCGTCACTGTGATGTCTGAGAACCCTCTTGAGCTGCTTTGTTTCTCTGGAGGCTGCAGCCCGGGTGTTGGAATATATGTCAAAAGCAAGATAAAAAGAATGCCATCGTTTTTGATTTATCACCCATGTCATACATTTGCACACACTGTCTATAAAAAAATATTTTCGCTTTAAGTAGAAGTCGAACTGAAGCAGAACTGTGTATAAAATCTGACATTTTGAGAGTGTGTTATTTATATATTCATATAAAAGCACCTAAAAGACACAGCGTGATAAGAGATAGGGAGGGTTAATAAAGGAAACAAAGAAATGCAACAATCATTAAACTATGTAGATAAGTAATAAAACAACATCACAGAAACACAAGCTATAAAAATTAGACTTGACAAAAGAAGGTTCAGTCTAAAGGTCGGGGGCATAGCTTGGGGATAAACTTAGATGTGCTTTAAAAGTAATCAATACCCTAAAATGGAAAGATACACAGCGCCAATGATTTACTGGTTGGGCATGATGCTATCTGTTTTGTACCAGTAAAAATCCTTGCACAAACATTTTGCACAACAGAAAAAGAACAGAAAGCTGCTGTGATATAAGTGATGGAAGCTAACAATTTCAGAGTTTTTTGGCAGATAAAAATGCTTTAATGTTTCCAAATTTGGAAAAAGCATCACTCTCTATATGTTTGCGCATGCAAAGAAAGCTGACAGAGAATTCAAACAAGACTAAGAGTCCACAGCTGTGCGAGCAGCTCTGTGAGGCTGTACTTAGGCACAGCAGTGCCTTGAGATAAATGCTAACATCAGCATGCTAACATACTCATATGACAATGCTAACGTATTAGCATGCTAACATTAGCTAATTAGCACAAAACACAATCTACAGCTGAGCCTGATGCGAATGAAGTTTTGCAGGCATTTGGTCATAAACCAAATTATTTTTTTGACCTGATGGTGGGTTAGAGGGTTTTACTAAATGTACTAATTGTTTTTTAAACTAAAAAATATATATAACTATATAATCAGTGCCAAATGTCATGGCAATCTAATAGTTGTGGTGAACAGACTGAGTGACACTGCCGTTGCTAGAGCCTTATCACTAGTGTGGCTAAGAATGTGACATTGGTCCAAACCGTCTGGCATTTGTGACAATCATATTATTGTGTCCTACAATGAGGAACTCACATTTGTCTCTATTCAGCATTGACATTCAATGTTGAAGGTCACGAAGACAGTGAAGGAGAGTTTCAACTCTGTGTCCAGTACTTGGAACAAAAGATACAGCTGTATCATCTGCGTACGAGTTGAAGGTTGGATTATGTCTTTGAGTCAAGTGGCTGAAGGGTAACATATCACAGGAAAATAGAAATGGACCTAAAGGGGGAAAGCTGCAGAGCCGTTTTGAACTGAAGATGAGCTACAATTTCCAGCACTAAAAGAAAAAGTCAAACAGCTTTAAAGTTGTTTCATGGCAGCACAGTGTTTAGGCCTGTCAGGGAGAATCACATGATCAGTGGTGTCAAAAGCCACAGAAAGGTCTAGAGAGATCAAAACATGTTTTTCTTTCATCAGCTGCTAAAAGACGGACATTTAGACCTTCCATAACTGTGAGTTTAAAAGCCAGACTGAAACTTTTCAAAAAGATTATTTATATTCCTGAATGTAATCAGCTGATTAGCAATCACTTTTTTCAATTAGCATCAGTGAAGTTAACTCTCTGGCTCCCTAAAGACTGAGTGAATAGCTTCACACTGGTGAGGCATTCAAGTAGTGACATATAAAAAGCATCCTGGTGGCCAAAAGCAGCTGGACATCTTTGTTGCATGTCACTCCACCACTTCTCTCACCATATTTCCTGTGTCACCATCAAAAAGCCATTAAATAGTTTTAAAATCCTCACTCCTTTTTACCGTTGCGAGTTAGGGGCAAGCGGCAGTCACACCTGTTCCCATGTAGGAATCTTTTAGGCCATTTAACCCTTCTTATAACCCGACACCAACGTGGTGCACAGGGGCCAAGGGGACACGTGGCTCTTCACACAAACAACTGCATCCCCTCATACAATACAAATGCCCTTCGACACCACCGGCTGTGATGGGCAGCTTTGCCCCCGATCCATCTGTGGCCACTTGGGAGCATGTGGGGATCATATGGTTCATAATTCATAGAAGGAGCCAGACATCCAGAGAGAGACAACCCCAGGCAGGCCCTTTTCATTATGCATTGGATCTCTGCCTCCAAGACTCAGAAAGCAAACGCTGGATGCTCTGTGATTTTTTTTTTTTTGAGAGCTGTGAATGTGGGTTATTAGCTTAGTCAGATGTGCACACAGTCACACTCTCTGGGCTGGCAGGATATGCAGAATATACAGTAATTGCATAAATTCCTATGTGAAGTATACTCCACTTGACGTTTGCATAGGTCAGTGATTAAGTTGAATGAACTGAGAACTCCTGGGATGTAAAGCAATGACAAACAGAACTGCACTAAAGGTTTTGATAAATCCTAAGTCAGACTCCCACTTCTCAGTTAAATCCTGCAGAGCTGCATTCTCAAGAGTTAAGAGAGATGAGAAATGCTAATAGGAGGCTGAGGCCAGAATTAAATTACTCTGTTTTCACCTCAGTCATGTCTTTGCTGATGTTATTATTGTATTACATGTTGTCTCCAATATCCTATGTCGTTTTATGCTGCTGAGGTGTAGGCAAACACACATGTATTGCATTGATTTTTATGTTTTCTGTCTAAAATAGCATAGATAGCATAGGTTCTGGATTGATCACTTGTGTGGACACTCAGTGGAAACAGGAAAATAGACAGCGTAGTTTAATGTGTGAGTCATAAGTTATGGATGAAATAAAGCAAAATATAGCTTCAGGTCTCGGGTTGCTTTCAGATCTCAGATTTGGCAGTACCAGTTGAGGTCTTAAAGCTGCTCTAATCAATACTTTTATGTTAACAATGGATCAAATTATTTTCTAAAGGGTCGCTCGTAGTGACGAACCAAAAGAGAATTATCACCAACTCTGCAGTTCCCCCATTAGAGTTTTATGGAGCTTTTCGGTGTCTTTTAACAGACAACATGCCACTTTAATGTTCTGGTTCACTCTCAACACTCATCAGTTTCATTTCCTGACACAGCAAGCAGCTGTTTTTGTCTAATCAACAGTTAAGAGCCCACTGTACACTACCTGCTCAGCACCAAGTGGCAGAGAGAAATTTGATAGACTCCAAATGAGTGATAATGTTGCTCTGTATCTGCTGGATGTGTAAATATATAAGCCGCTGTTTGCTGGCACGTTCTCCGTGTCAACTTTATAAGGTGATTATGTCGATGCTGTCTTTACAGCTTGTTGCACTGTGATCAAAAATCTGATAAACACAGATTTTCTCAGTTTTAAATCTGTGCAAAACTCCAGCAAGATCAACCTCACAACCACGAAGACCTCCTGTTAGCAGGACTGCACCCTGCGGGAGTGTCCTTGAGCAAGGCATTGACTCTGCCAGCTCTAAGGGCACCAGTCTGGTGCTCACTTTGCACTTTGACTTCCATGTGTCACGGTGTGGCCTCATGTCCTGGTACCTTTTGAAAGACTATCTAGAGGATTTTGTTTTCTGGTTTGGGGGTTTTGTTTTAGTCTATTTCATGTTTTATTTTGTAGGTTCACTCCTCATGTGTCATGTTTTCTTTTACTCATGGTAAATTAAATGTACTTATATAGCGCTTTTCTAGTCTACTCAATGCACTTTACACAGCAAGTCATTCACCCATTCACACAGGAGGATGGCAGTGTTTACCATGCAAGGTACATGCTCATCAGGGGAGATAAACACTCACACACTCACTATGGCTAAGCCTTCAGGAGCAATTCTGGGGTTCAGTATTTTGCCCAAGGATACTTGGGGGCTGCAGGGGCTGGGGATCGAACCACCGACCTTCCGGTTAGTGGACGACCTCTCTACCTACTTTTTCCTCTTTTTCCTACCTGTTTTTTTTTTTTTTTTTTTTTGCCACACCTGTGTTTCATTACTTAATTAGTTTCTTGTGCATTTGTTCTCTGTGCATTCTCCATGTGTCAGTTGTCAGTTGTCAGTTTGTCGTCTCTCCTTGTGAGAAGAAGTCCAGCCTGTTTATAGAGTTTCCCAGTGTTTCACTGTTCCTGGCTTTCTTTTGGAGTTGCCTCTGTTGCCTGCCAGTTTTTCAGTCTCCTTGCTATAAGTTTATTTTCATAATTAAGTCATTGAACACCTGCTGCCTCCTCATCTGTGTTTCTGTGTTTGGGCACCAGTTTCGAATGTTATCAGCCCATTTAATGGCCTCAAACGTATGGGTTAGAAGGGGCCTGCTCCACCTTCCAGAAGGTGCAGACGTCCGTTATCAGCCCACTAAATGGCAAGTCGCAGTTTTGTTAGGTTTCACTTTCAGTTTCGTTAAGTTTAGGTGCCGAAACTAGCTGGTTAGATTTGGAAAATAAGATTAAATACCTTATGTTACCAAATTTACATCGGTTTTGTGCGTGATAATGTTCAAACCGGGTGGTTTTGGTCCAAACCTGCATTCCTGGGTTGTGATACCATGTGTGCAAAATAAAATACAAATGTTGTAGTGCAACCAATGAAATATCACATTATAATTGCACCGCTTTAAATAATTTAATTGTATTGAATCTAAAGCTGTTTGAATGCAGTTGGCATTTCCTCTAAGCTTTCAGTCGATTGATCAATAGATATTTATTTGATAATTTCGTCCTGATAGATTTTTGTGCTATATTAGGAAGGCCAAACACAATAAAGCTGTTAATGTCTTGCATCCATCACTAATGAAGCTATAACCAGCGGACAAAATAGCTAATGACATATTTCCATTATGGTCCATAGATTGACAATGTTTGTCTGACAATCACACACTCCATAACTCTCTCATGCATTAAAATATTTGATTCCACCTTTAGTCGAGCAGAATGATGAATTGCATTTTATGCTCCTCATTTGTCTCTTCTGTCTTCATCAGCATTTTTTTTTTAAACATCCTCTCATTTTTCTCTCTGATAGAGTGTGAAAGAGGGATGTCTCACTTTAAGGTGCAAACGTTCAGTGACTTCCTTTTTTTCTTTTTCTTGTTCTACCTGCAGCATTTGTCTCCCTTTGTCTTCTGATTGTCTCTTTCTGTTTTGTATAGTTTGAAATATTTTTAAACTACGCATACTAATACTGATGCTGCATGTCTTTGTTGATTTTACTACGTGCTGATTGGGCCATATATAGCCTATGACTTCATACGTGTGCATTGCAGTTGTGCACACATCCATATGCATGTTGTATAATTAAGGAAAACCCATGGCCTGTTTGCTATGTAGTTTCTCTTTTCATCTTTCTTATAGTACGTCTGCTCCTGTGGGTGCCTGTGTGTATGATTTTTGCAAAAGAGGAGAGAGTAGAACGCAGCCTCTTTGAAGTCATTGTTCACTTCATAGAGGGAAATAATGACATGCTTTATTCTTTTTATTTCTTTGTACACATGAGTGTGCATATGGCTGAATATGCTCAAAGATTGTCTATTAGTAAGTTCAATTGTTTGAATGGCACAAGCAGAAATGTCTGCCTTTCAGTGTGTGTGTAGTTTGCCATCTTTTTGTGCTGAAACCTCCATAATGTGACTTTGCTAAAATACTTCCCCATGATGAATGTGTATTATAACACTTTACGTGAATGCGGTAATACAAATAGCGATCACTGATCTGCAGTAATACAGTCTAATGCACCACATGGCTATCTCGCTGAAACTTCCATCTCTTGCTGCCATTAATGTGTTTCATTCATAAATAATCACTTCCTCTTTTTACTGCAGCTGTAATGCATGGTTTGCAAGCAGCACTTATCATAAAATCTATATACTGTCAAGACGCCTGCAATCTAAACTACTGAAGAAGGGAGACACTCTTGTGGTTAGCACTCCAGGAAGTAATCAATGAGCTACATAGATTTTCATACTGAAAATTACATTAAAAAAAATAAAAAACAGCAGATCTGTATAAAATAGAACCACAGTGTGGAAGCATCATTTCTGTTTGCAAAACAAAACTTGACTCAGTAAAAAAAAAACAACCTAAGCATAAACCTACATACATTTCTGCTGTCATTTTCTTATTCAGCTCATGCTCAATCTGCTGTAAACTTAATAAACAATCTCACTTTTGCATGTTGGTATGAGGACTGTTTTAGATATTTAACTGGAGGCAAAATGATTAAGTATGTGCACCACTACCTCCTGTTCCTTTTTGAAACGCTCCCTGTGGGAGTTTCTGAGGAGGGAACCCAAAACACGGCAGCTTCAGTGCACAGAGAGCCGCTCCCATGACACATTTGTACTGGAGAAGGGGATTTATCCTGTTTTGGGGGAAGCAAGATCTGAGATCTCAGCATCTGCTCTCCAGCTTGGCACACTGAGTGCTGGAGGCAAGGCACATCACCACCGTTTGATTAAAGATTTATACCCTTTCAGACATGTTTTCTCTCATTTTTAGCAAACCATATCTCCTGCGTTTTGCTGAGAGCTGTTTAAGGTGAGGGAGTGGCTGTTGTCTCAATTGTTTTGCTGCGACTTTTCTGCATCTAGAATCTCAAACAACAGAGTTTGGGATTTTTTTTATGTATTCAGTTAAATATGCAGGAATAAATGATGTAATGTGGCAATATTAGGGCTATTTACATTTTCGCACATATTGAAACTGAGCAAAAATCAGTACATTTTTTAAAAAAATTCAATTTTCAGATTTGGATTATCTCCACTTAATGCATGACTGGGGCTGGAGTTGAACTCTATTCACTCTCTATTCTAAACAAATGTTTAAAAGCCCCCATTTAGCACATTTGCATTTGAATTGGAGATGGCTCAGCACTGTCTGTAACTCACAGTCCACTATTGTAGCTGTTGTACGTGTGGATATCCCCCCTCAAATTCAATAAACAGACACGTTTAATCAAGCCATATTCATGAGATAAACATCCAGAAGCATAATATCACATTTTGAGAGATGGCAGCGCATTTAAAAACACATTTATGAAAGGTGAATAATATGACACATAACGAGCAGAATCCCAAACACTAAAGGTGTGTTTGAGGATGCACCTTGCGTTCCTGGATCCATTTTTACCTCAGATAACAGAGGGAATAATGGCCAGCTGATGTTACATTCAGATAATTCACTACAGCTGTGATACAGATTAATGGGACAACATGGTAAATGTCAAATGTTTTAGTGTGAACTCCTTCAGAATTTAAGAGAAAATGCTTCTGTGTAGTGGATATGGGGGGTAACTAATTTGCATTTAGAAGGGCCCTACTGCAGAAATAAATTACACCATAAGTACTTTTTAATTAGCTAAGACATATTAAGTACTTACAATGTACACAGAGGACCAACAGGCTTAGCCATGTACTTTTTCCCAGGAGACATTTGGACTTGTCATAAGAGGAAAACCACAGGTCTTACTAATAACATTGACAATGGCTCTGTTATATTCCAGTGTCCCAGTAAGTCATGACAGTGTGACTGTGATGCACCAGGACCCTGACACTTCTGCCAGAGATATACTTGCTTTTACCTATATGCGAACGCAAGACGCTGCCTCGCGTATCCTGCGTCTTTTTGTCCGTTCATCGTGCACGCACTCAGAAATGAATGCGACGCGACGTCTGTGCAAACAGCGAGTATATCTCTGGCTTTAAGCCGCTAAATAGAATACATCTGTGGCACAGTTTTGGTCGCCACATGGATCCTACATTGAGCCCCAAAACTGCACCAGTGTTTCCCAGAATTTATCATCATTTTTAAAACATCCACGCAACTACTTTATGGCAGTGACGGTGCACATTTCTTCATCTAAGTAATTAAAAACATTTTACAATGTGATTTTCCAACGTTTTTTTATAACAGTAGCCGTGTTGCCATGAATGTATTGCTGTGCACATTTTGAGCTTCACATCAGAAAAGCTGTATGGCATAATTTGATAAAACGTCCTCAATGTTTTCTTATCACTTTGCTTGAGGTGGTTTTTGCCTTTGCCAAAAAAAGAATTGATACGCTTAATGGTTTCTGCTGTCGGCGTCTTGCATTCATTTGTCTTCGTCTCCGGACAGCATGAAACATGGCCATTAGCTGACACGAAAGAACAATTAAAACTTTCCCAATGGAAACAAAATCCTGAAGAACTCTCAGTTATAATGGGTTAGATGGCTCTACTTCTTCTCGTGTTTACTGGCAGATTACAGCCACGTGAAAAGCGTAGTAGCCTATATCGCTAATTTCTGAGGAAATTACACTTTGCGTAATCTAGTTTATTCATTAGTTTATGACAATTTCATTGAATTTCAACTAATAAAAGATTTTAAAATAACTAATACCATAACTAATTTTATTACAACTTCCAGACTGAAATATCTCAACAACTACTGGATGGATGAGTCTGAAGTTTTGCAAACAAATAACAATATCATTGTTGTTCAATGTCCCATAATCAAATGTTGAAGCTGATGTTGTTCCAATATTGTTTCTCTACATTGATCTGTCTGTTTTCTGCTGTTGAAGAAATGAATCATTCAGGGAACTCAGCTGTAAAATCAGCTTCCGTATCATTTCCCTTGCTGTAGTTTCGGTGGTTGCCATGGTCACACAGTGAAGGGTGCAAGTTGAAAAAGTTGAACCATCATAAACTCAGCGGTAAATTGCTAAATAACCTTATAAACCCTTGTTTCTGTCTTCTTACCCAGTATACTGTGACCTGTAATTTATAAAACAGATACTCAGTCAGGCTGGTCTCATTCTCTGTTTGTATAAAAACAATGAAAAGTAATGTGCTGTAATTCGTACATAATGCATGGAACTGTGAGACATGAGGGAAGTATATTTGTAGCCTAAATCTACCAAATTAGTCCCGTTTTACGTTAATCGCGACGTTGATGACGTGTGTGTCACGCGACTGGCGTGATATAAAACGGAACACGTATTATAGCTATGAACTTTTGTGCATACATTTTGATATTCATTATACGATGAGAATGTGTTGATTCAGTAATTAAAAAAAATACTTACAGTGTGATTTATTTTACATGGTAATTAGGTATGTGTATTATTTATATAAGTCCCTTATTCCCTAACCTGTTGTCATCTTCCCTTCTATTTACATATTTATCCTGAAAAATACCCATTATGTACAAAACAATTGCACCGTAATTTGCAGGCTATAATTTGGTATCACTGGATACACTGCAGCCACAAGCCCTGGTGTGTTTTGAAAAGAGGACGATGGGCTTTAGTTTTTTCTCAACTGGAAAAACTAGTTCTCTGACTACTGATTTCACTAACTGCCCCGACTGTTATCGCTCTAAATCTACATGGCGACAAGTCTGGGCGAATTCTGCAAATGGGAATGTTGAAAGTGTTTCTGGAAAAACATTAACGGAGGTTAAAATAAGAGAGGCAGGATGAGGTGAAGAGAAAAAACAGCAAATGTAAATGATAGCTGTGGATCACAGATGACCTTCTAGAAAGTCTTAAACATCACAGACTGATGCATGAGAGGAGCCGTTTTGCTTTAAAGGCTGCTGGGTCATGTCCACCTGAGGGTGTCCGTCTGTCTGTGCCCTGCAGCCTTGGACAACACCAGTGACTTTTAATTGGTCTCTCTGTCGGAGAATCAAAATGCAAATCCTGCTCTCAGCCCTTTAATTATCCGCTGGTTTGCAGGAGTATTAGTTTCAAGAAGTACCCTTTTTTTTTTAATAATGTCATAAAATGTAAATGAGCAAGTACAGAATGAATGTGTCATCGCAAACATTTCCTTATTAGATGCAAAATTGGTTTCGGTGATGTTTTGCTGAGCGACGTCAGGGATCGGGCTGAATGAATTAGCTCCTTAATTAATTGTTGCTGGTTTTTTTTTTTTTTGCAAATTTGTCCATCAATATATTCCTCAGAGCAACACAGACACCATCAGGTCATGAATGAAATGTGGGATGAATACAGGGGTTGACCTCAGACTCAAGTCATTTTCTATTCAGCTCAAACGCCAGAATAAAACATTGGCATTGTTTCTGCAAGCTACATTTGTATGTTTTATGCGTATATCAACATTTCTACAGAGACGTCATTCAGTTCACATGTATGAGTTTCTCTGGGTGGGGGGGGTGGCGTGAAATCTATAGGCGAAAGCAGGAGGCCATGTGTTCGAGATCAACAAAACCAGGTGTTTTTTTCAATGAGAGTACGGGACAATAACCGTTGATTTTTTTTAATTTGCGTTGATTACGTATCTTACCTAATTTGTCCTATAACAAACATCCTTATTTTAACCCAAACCACAATGTTTTTTTCCTAAACGTACCAGTGTTGGGGAGTAACTAGTTACATGTAACTAAATTACTGTAATTAAATTACAAAATAAATGTAATTGGTTACAGTTAATTAGAATTTTTGTAAATTAAATTACAGTTTCTAATCAAAATATTGGTGATTACAAATGGGTTACATGCAAATATATTATTTGGGTTAAAAAGCTTATATGTAGAATATAACATTCATTCTGTTGCTTTGCATCTTTTCTCCGTGCAGGAATGTTTTCTCGTGGCATATTTCCAGACAACTACATTACTTTGTTTTACATTAATGTTTTTAGGACTTTTGACTTTTTTTTATTGTCCAGTTTAAAACATTTCACCCAGGAGACCAGAGTTTGAGTCCGTGTGTATCACACAACTTTCATATGTATTTAAAACGGAACATGGAATTAGGGATTTTAATGGCAATCCTTGTGGTTTTTTACTCAAATTAGTCCCGTTTCACAACGTTAAGCGCCGTTGACGTGTGTATCACGTGACCGGCACATGTATTTAAAACAGAACACGGAACATGTATTATATCTATGAACTGTTGTGCATACATTTTCATATTCATTATATGACCCGTTTATGAGAATACATTGAATAGTTACATTGCTTATTACTTTTTTAACAGGGTAATTAGTAATCTGTAATCTATTACATTTCAAAAGTAACCATGCCAACACTGAAACTTAAAACCTAGTTTTGTTGCCTCAATATAAACATCTTATTTTAATCCAAACTACAATGTTTTTCCTAAATTTACCACCTAGTTTTAATGCCTCAACTTAAGTTTTGTTTGAATTCACAAAACTGCGACCGTAGTGAAGCGTTTAGTACGTAAAAGTGATAAAAAGTGCTATTTATACGCTTTACCATGAGCTCACGTTGGTATCCGCTACATATGAAACATACAAATGTAATGTAATGTGTAATCTGTGGTTTATGAAACGCCCAAATCTATTGTTTATGAAACGTACAAATGCAACATATCTGTGGTTTGCAGAAATGTACAAATGTAACATATCTGTGGTTTATAAAACATACAAATGTAACATATCTATGGTTTATAAAACATACAAATGTAACATATCTATGGTTTATAAAACATACAAATGTAACATATCTGTGGTTTGCAGAAATGTACAAATGTAACATATGTCTGGTTTATGAAACGTACAAATGTAACGGTTTGCAGAAACGTACAATGCCAACATTCATTCTGCCGATTGGGTTGTTTTTTTATATGTGTTGTTCGCAGTTCATCTGAAGTGCATGAGAGAGAGAGAAGCGGTGGACGGTGATTCATTACTCAGGACACTTGATGGACTTGCTCACAAGCACATCATTGTTGCTCTAAAGCCTCTGGAAATAAGAGGTCTCCTCTGTGAATTAGAGAGGGTACCGGCTGTCAGGATTCAGGGACGGCTGGGGAGCCGACCTCTGACCCCTGTAAGAGGAATGTGGCCAGCGTCGGCAAGGATGCCTTGTTTGGAGGGAAAAGAAAGTGCCAGGGGCCTCACTAGTTAAACCTCCATCCCTGGGGATCGTTTACTGGAGATAATATAACGTGACATTGAAGGAAATTGTATTTTGTTACAACCTGTCTCATTTTTGTAGTTTCCTTCAAGGTTACAATAACATTTTACTCACTATTAACATAATAGTGGCGAGACTGCGTTGACACTACAATGGAGTCCAGTGGGATGAGAAGCATGAGTCATGAGATTATCACACAGATTGTAAACAAACTCACACGAAAGCAAAATTGCTTGGAAGTGAAAATGCACCAGGAGTGTCTGTTATGTATTACATTAGAAAACGACCTTCAGACGACCTCTGTGCAATCTCTAAGATGTTCTGAAAAGTTCGCCTTTCTTTTCACTTCCAAACAATTTATTTTATTTATTTATTTACTGTGTGTCCTAAAAATGTATGAAGAGTTCATACTGCAAAAACAGATAAATAAATAAAAGCCATTCTTAAAATGAATAAACCAACATCAGTTTAATTAACATTCCCCCGAGTGCACAATAAGAAAACATGATTCATGAAAATCATATTTTGAGATATCTTATCAAAACAACCAAACACCAGTTTGGTATTCCCTGGATTGGACATAAAAAAAAACATGATTTAGGGGGAAAAAAACAAAATATATTGGATTTTGCAAATTGTATATACTCCTAATTAAGTAAACAAAGTGCTACGTTCTTGGATGGATGGATGGATGGAAATATTGTTGTTTTAATATTGACGTCCTGTCTCATGCTTAAAGGAGCAATAGGCGAAATTCATTCTTTTTAGATTTCAGGAATGAAAAAAATTGCTATGTAAAGAACTTG
>JAOVVB010277798.1:0-17587 GCA_028570985.1 Heterobranchus longifilis | reverse complement strand
CAATCAATCAATCAATCAATCAATCAATCAATCAATCAATCAATCAATCAATCAATCAATCAATCAATCAATCAAGTCATCAACAAAACAGTCATAAATCATTAGTAAATCATGAAATAATCCTAAACAAACCATTAGTAAATGATTAATAAGTAATTTGCTGATACATTGCGGATCACTGCTACCGTATGTTGGAGCGTGTCTGTGTCTTTAAACACGACTCACCGCGTGGTCGAAGGCCACGGCGTTGATAACCATGAAGTTCTTCAGGTTGTATTTGTACGGTGTGTAGTTCCCGTGCCAAGCCGCCACATTGAATGGAGAGAAATCCTACGTGCAGAGCACACAAGCAAACAAATAAGACGAGTCTGCCCGAGCAACAAACACAAAAGACTTTAAATTGAGCTTTTCACAGGGAAAAAGGAATAATGAATAATGTCTTTGTAATCTTAAATTCCCAGAGAGTACTTCTTGACATAAAGAGAAAAAAAATGGTCATAATGAAAAGGGTTGATTGTGAAAGAGGGTGTGCTTCTTTCATTCTTTCTTCTCTTTCATCCCCCCCCTGTTCTTTGTGATACGGCTCCAGGTATTATGGGGTAATTGGCTTCACAATCAAACTTTCCCAAACTTTGAGCATTTTGACGCTCGCAGCGGTGCAGTTATGGGGGGAGGGAGCAGCAGTAACAGTGGGTGCAGAGATATTTCTTTATCTTGATTGTTAAAACCACAGCAATTTCATATAGTTTCTCTGTTCTGATAATGCCACTGCGAAAAAAGACATTCAACAGCAGCTCTAAAATCAATATAGTTCATTACAACTGAAGCTGCCTCCTGAGTGACCTCCGTGCTCCTCCTCACACACATGCTCACGTGCGCTTCCACACATGAACAGCTAGTACACACAAACAATAAAACACGTATGCATACACAAACATGTGCATAAGTAAATCCGTACACGTTACATAACTAATAAACACAGAGATAAAACCTTAACCACACGTGATTTACCAGCCCAGTCGGCAGAATAAAATGTTGGCATTGTACGTTTCTGCACGGATATGTTACATTTGTACGTTTCATACGGATCATATCAATGTTTCTAAAGTGACAGTTTCTCATCAGGAGGTGGAGAGGACGGTGGATGGCGTGTAATCTGGGCGAGACGGCTGTCAAGCAGCAGACAGCAGCAGACCACTGTTCAAAACCAACACGTTTTTTTAACAAGAGTTTGGGATTTTTGTTATTTATGTTGATTACGTAACTGGTTTTGCTGCCTAAATTTAAATTTTGTTTTAATTCATGAAACTGCAACCATAGTGAAAAGTCTTAATTTGGCACATAAAAGTGACTGTCAATAAAGATTTTAGGGAGAAAAAAAAGTGCTATTTATACGCTTTACCATGAGATCACGTTGATGTCAGCTACATATGCAATGTACAAATGTAACATATCCATGCACTGTTTCATTAAAAGTGCAAATGTAACATATCTGGGGTTTTATTAAATGTACAAATGTAATATATCCGTGGTTTATGAAACGTACAAATGTTACATATCCATGGTTTTATTAAACGTACAAATGTAATATATTTGTGGTTTGTGAAACGTACAATGCCAACATTTATTCTGGCGATTGGGTTGCGATTTACAGTAGTTCAATACAAAAAGGCCATCGGGAAACCCAGTTGCATCTCTTGGACATCCATCTGCGGTAACTCCACTACATTCGATTAAAATGAAGGGGGAAAAATGAGGAGAGCAAGCACACACATGCACACAAAACACAAACATATTGGCCCAGTCAAGCAAATAATAAGTTAATTTGAGCAATTTCAGCACTCTGCGGGGGAACAAAACAGCAGGACCAGACGGGAGCAGCAGCATCCTCCGTAAGATGAGGTCCCGCGTCCCCCCCCACCTCATTTTCTTACCCCTATAGCCTCACCCTCCTGCTCCTGGCTCGGGGAAAGGGTGGACACCAGGAAAAGAGTGTCAGGTGCAGCCAGCAGCCTCCACCTCTGACACCCAGCACGTAACAGAGGCAGCGAGAGAGATGGAAAAATGTTTGTTTTGCAACAAAAAAAAAAAGACAGTATCTTGCCCTTGTGTACTTCATACAATGAATAATAACAGTGTGGTTTGACATGGTTTCCACGGTTACAACCCCCGCCTCCTCCCACCTCCTCTCACCTCCTCCCTGTCTCGGTAAAAAACCTCCTGTCAGACATTATGTGTCGATCCAATTATGCACCCAACGGGACATTTCGGGAGGGGCGGGATCATTCCCCGAGTGAAATATGGTGAAATTAATTCTCAACTTGGGAAAGGTTTTTCCTACAAAGCAAAGCTTCACAGGTACACTGTCTGTAACTCCAGAATGCCTTAACTAATTATGAGTGATTAAGGCTCATAAGGGAGTCGAGGCGGAAACCTGCTGAATGGATAACAGCTAACACTTCGATATTAAATCATCAGGGATGGCAATTCAATCGGCAGCAGCAGCTAATGGATCATATGCTTCACTTGGACAGTTTCCTGTTAGTCATTGTTGCGGTTCGATGGTGTTTCCTGAAGCGAACACAAACCTAAATAGGGTAATAGGACAAGTATGCCACATGAGTGTGTGTAGATGTCAGTGCACTGGCACACACAAACTGAAATGTCACCAAAAGAACACACCTGTTGGCAGGCGAAGAGCTTTCCTTGGTACTTGTTGATGACGGTGTAACCTTTGGCCACGTCGCGATCCTCGTACCAAGCAACTGGACACAGGAAATCTCTTGGGTTGGCCAGACCATTGGCTCCTGCAAAACATGCATGCATGGTCATACATGTCCACATACACGCACACAAGAAATTAAATCTGTATTATTAATAATAATAATGATAATAATAATAATGCATTTTATTTATAGGCGTCTTTTGCAAAGACGAGAGGATAGAATTACAATCGTCAATACGGGATGTAACCAGCGAGTGAATGAGAATGGCGGTGCTGTTCATTGTGAGCAACGGACAAAGATGATTAATATTGCATAGATGAAAGTATGCAGAGAGTAACATTGTTGATGTGTGCTTCAAAAGACAATGTGCTGTCGAGGATGACACCCACACTCTTGACCTGAAAGGAAGGAAGAACTATGGAATTATCAGTAGTCAAAGAAAAAAGTCAGATTTAGCCAAAGTAGATTTAGTGCCAATGAGGAGAACCTTGGTTTTATCACTGTTGAGTTTGAGAAAGTTGTACGAGAACCAAGATTTGAGTTCCAGTAAGCAGTCAGAAAGGAAAGTGGGCCGAAGAGTGGAGTGATAGAGCTGAGTGTCATCCATGTAATGATGGAATTCAATGCAGAATTTCCTAAAAATATGGTCAAGAGGTAGAAGGTAAATAATAAAAAGAAAGGGGGCCTTAAAACAGAGCCCTGGGGAACACCATTAGTAACTGGAGAGGATTGTGATCTCAGATAGCAACTTTAGCGACTCTGTGAGGCTGTACTTTGGTACAGCTTTGAGCTAAATGTCAGCACGCTACAGTGCTCACGATGATAATGCCAACATGCTGATGTTTAGCATGTATAATGCTTATACCATGGCATGTTCACCATTGTAGTTTAGAGTGTTGCTCTAACATTGCTAAGCCTAAACACAAAGTATTGATCGCTCCCTGGTGGCTGACTGCAGTATAGGTCATTAGTCCCGCCTCCTCCACGTGAGCGGAAGGGACATGAGCCAAAGTAAAAACTCAAAGTACATGTTCAATAAATTTTCTCCAAAGATGGTTTCTGTCATTTTATGTAGTTGTTATCATGCTGATGTTTGTTCAAGTGTTCATTTTTCTGATAAGTTTTGTTTTAATTAGTTATTTGATCTTATAAAAACGGGGTGAGACGTCATGATTGACGGCTGCTATTGACTCGTGATTGGTCAGGCGGGTGTATGGGTGGGACTTCGATGCTACTGCTACTGCACAGACTCTGGTTGCAAAATTACCTGATGGTGGCGCCTGTATCTGGGATATTTTGGCTTCACTTTTGCACAGTGGGAGGAAGTGGAGACCCGTCGTCCATTTTTATATACAGTCTATGTTGTGTACAGCTTATCTAGCTATTTTTTGATGACATAGTTTTTAAAATGTTCCTATGTTGTGTAAACTTGTGCTACTGCAACGTTACTACTCTATGTGCCTCTGTAAATTGCCCCCCGGGGACAAGCTAAGTGTTTTGAATTGAATGAGTAGAATTGAACCAGTTCAGAGAACTAGTTGCAAAAAACAGACACAGAGAGGTTGATGTGCAGCTTTCAAGGAAGGATGAACATACACTGCATGTAGCCACACTCACAAATGTCGTACAAACACGCACCTATGGGTCCCAGGTCGGGGAGTTCAAAATGGGCTCCATACACCTCCAGTATATAGCCTCTGGTTTCTCCAAACACATCCACACTGAAGCGCATCCCTTGCTGGACAAAACACATACAAAGTGGTGGTGAGGGGAAATTGAGTGCTGTTGTGAATCACATGTAGGATGTACCGATGGGTTCATGGACTAATGTGTTTGGGAAAACTTGCATCCTGGTAGTCAGGATTTCTATAGCTCAAACCTCTTTCCACTGTCTTTTATCTTTAAGGTCATTTTTGAAAAGTACCAATCTATGTCTTTCTAAATATGGTAAGTGAGGTGTGGGGGCAGACAGACACATTTCAGTGTGAAAAATGCGGAGATGAAAAACATAGACCTCACCTGGATGACACAGATCTCGTTCGGCTCGACCATTATCTTCCCAAACTCTGTGGTGATCAAGATCTCACCCTGCTGGGGGACTAGAGAGACAAACAGAGAAAAGAACATTTGAAGGAGAAGAAGAGCTGAGGATTGAGCTATCATTGTTCTCGTGATAGATGACAGTGAAAATATCAACAGCCCTTTTTCCTCACCAATCAGAAAGTCTCCGTCGGAGTTGTTGAAGCACCTGGAACAAGAAAAGAGAGAGAGAGAGAGCTTGGAAATTATCTTAAAGGCATAACCAAAGACTTTCTAGCTGCTTGATATGTGAAAATGCATGTATTTGTTGCCTGATGGGACACATTTGCACACAAATACATACTCACCTGTCAACCATGGAGGTGTTACAGGTGTACATGTGGATGCCAATGCCGTTGCGAGATTTGGCATCTCCGGCACCACAGACAGTATGCAGACCCTGCAACACACAGAAATCCCAATCAGTGAACTGAGGATCTTTAATGAATATAGATATTATAGACAAATATAGAATATAGATATTATAGACTAATGTGGTGAAAAAAGGAGTTAAACTCACAGCCACAAAGTCCACTTTCTTCTCTGTAGATTTGGGGATGGTGAACGGCAGCCATCGCAGCTGTGAGAGAAACCTCAGAGTCAGAATTTACTTATTCAAAGAATTTAAAGAAATTCATTGGTGCAGAGAAATATTAAAGTCCTTTAAGACATATTTTCTCAAAAAGCTTCTTACTATGAGCGATGAGATCCTACATGAGCACATTTTTTTTTCCAAATTTAGAGCAGTTTCGGAAATCCACATGAGATTTTGTACTTCTGTTTCTTTGTGCTTTTCTAACTGATTTGAAGTGGGCGGGGCTACGTTAGAAAAAGGTGATGTCATGAATTGAATATAAATGTGATGACAGTTGTGGGGTTCTTTGCTTATATTGCCAGAACTACCAATCAAACCTGATCAAACCTCACCCACACAGTCCTGATGAAGCAGATCAATTGAGGTTTTCAGAGTTAAAGGAATAGCTCGACATTTTGGGAAACACAGTTATTCACTTTCTTGCAGATAATTAGATTAGAAGATCGTTCTCATGTCTGTATGGTAAATACAGCCAGGAGCCAGTTAATCACTGCTTAACTTACCTTAGCTTAGTTTTTGCACAGATTAAACATATAACATGTAAATTACTGAGTTTTAGATGGTAGGCAGATTTTGTTACCTTTTTGGCAGCGCCAGGCGAGCTGTAGTTTATTATTTACCATACAAATATGAGAGTAGTATCAATCTTCTCATCTACCTCTCAGCAAAAAACAAATAAGCCCAAAATATCTTGATGCATAGTAACTAAGGATGTTTTTTTTTTTTACTTGACCTTTGAGTCACAGTTTCTCGACTTAAAGCAAAGACACAATGAGCAGGATCTCTTTGAGCCTTTATATACCTGGTTAGGGTCAGGCTCCACCTCGTTCCAGTTCTCTGTTAGATTCCCACAGGGCACTGCTGTAAAAGGCTTATGTCTGACAGACGGCAAGATGCGGTACAACCAGCTGGAGAAAGAAAAAGCAACGTTAAGTCATCCCCTTTGTCTACGCTCCATTTGGTCTTATAGTGGTAAGTGAGCTGATTTAAATGTCAGGAGCAGATAAATACCTCCTCTTATTGGCTGGCCGCGGGCAGGTGAAGGCAGAGCCGGACAGCTGCTCAGCATAGAGGCCATAAGGACAGACCTGAGGACTGTTCTGCAGACATAATACAGTGTGCTCAGACAGGGTGTTGATTTATACTATGTGTTAAATGATTTGGTCGCTCAGGTCTGTCTGAAGCTCTATCTAGTGTTTGATTTTCTTATTTTGCAGTCACATAACGGCAGTCAGTCAAATGATGATGAATGAGAGATTGTGTGGAAGAAAGGCAAGAGCTGGAGCTGACAAAGTAATCATGCAATTCACTTAAAGGTCCCATATTGTAAAAAGTGAGATTTCCATGTATTTACTTTTTAAATTATAAAGCAGGTCTAGGTGCTAAATATAAATACTGTGAAAGTATTGATACGTGCAATCTATGGAGAAATGGACACAGCCCGTATTCAGAAACTTTGCTTTAAACAAGCTGTCAGCACGTCTGTAAGGATGTGATGTATATAGGTAGAAAATGTGGTTACAGTGCAGTTATTGGCAATGAAGGTACAGAGACACAGAGAGCGCAGATGCAGAAGACCCAGAAACGCTGACCAATCAGAGCAGACTGGACTTTTTGGGGAGGGGGGCTTAAAGAGGCAGGCGCTAAAAATAATGTGTTTTTTGAACATTAAAGCATGTAAACAGGTTCTAGTAGAAACCCAAACTACAAATAGGAACCTGAAAATGAGCATAATATGTCCCCTTTAAGCAAAAAGAATTAGCAATAATCCAATAAATGAATGTCAGTGTGTGTTTTTGTGGATGTGTGCGTTACCTGTCCCTCAGGTAAAGATCCAGGACAGCGAGGGTCTTCAGAAGAGAACTCGTTCCCAAAACCGCTCATGTACTGCAAGAGACATTCAACAGTCAAGTTAAAGTGAAAAATGAAAAAAGAAAAAAAAAAATCACATGTAAACACCATGCGGCTTCATTGTAATGCAGGATAAATGTGTTCATGCTGGTTATAATTAAATTTGAAGGCTTGTCATTAAGGCTTGTCTTTTTGTTAATTGTTGTCATATTGATTCACATTAGATCTATGATAAAACAAACTGCAGTTATGCCAAATTTCCCCCCTTGTAGTCATCCATTATTTTTGTTATTGTGTTACAGAGACAGACTAATTACACTAACACCATCCACAGTACTTTTTGATCAATATTTCAATTATGATACGATTATTACTCTACTATCCTTCTCTGATCACCAGCAACCATGTCTTCCCTTATACACACACAGAAAAACTTGGCACAATGTAATGAAATCTTGCTGAGTCATTGTTGGTCTGCAAAAAGCACCACAGGCATGGATGGGTTCCATATGTGCGCGTCCATGTGCCCATGCATGCGTAAAAAACACAGTATCTACACAAAAAAAAGTTTTTGAGTCTCCAGTTTGTCCCTCATGAAAGAATGTTTATGTAAAGTTGGATTTTACTCAACTAAGAGTAGCAAGACGGGCCAAAAGCATAAAGTCCAACACTTGGCAAAAGAAAATCGCATGAACTGTCAGTGTCAGTCATAATAAATAGTTTAGTCACGTTCATTCTTAAAATGCTTGAAACGACCTGACAACACCCCACTTGTCCCTAACTCCTTATAGACATTACACTCAACTAGTAGTAGCAATGAAACGATGTGGAAACATAATTATTGTCATGTATTTGCATCGGAAAAAACCTGTGAAATAAATAATGTACAGAGAGCCAATGCTGGACCAAATGGTTTGGAGGTTTGGAACCAACTTATAATGCTATTATTAAAAATACATGCATGTAAAATGTTTGTTTTTTTCTACTGAAATGAGGCTTTTCCACTGAAATATGATTATTCTGTGAAGCTGTTGAGGCGTCTCAGACCACATCTGGGCAGCTGCAGAATGCAGCACTCTGATTGGTCGGAGGCAAAGCCGCCCTTCAACCAGCCGGTCTGCTTCTTCATGATGGCTCGATGCACAGTTCAATTTGCATATTTCTGTTATACTATTTAAAAAATCGTGTTGAATATAGTAAACGCTGCCTTACCTTGAGTGCAGCCATGGTGCCGTCTGTTCAAACTTTCCTCGCAGCTGTTAAAGTGTCTCAGTGGTTACAAATTAACTTGCAGTCCGACTCTTAATGCTTTCCCTTCGACCAAAATCCAGTGCAGGGCGCGTGCATGCCAATATATGAACTGAGTGGGAAAGGGGGCTGGATTTACGCACTTTCTCAATATGGGTTTAATTAGGCCTTGACAGGCTCCGTGACGCAACAGCAGAGTCTCATGAAAAGTGGAGAGGACGGGGTCGGATGGCCAAAATATGTGCAAACATTAACCAGTATCACTGCCAGGACAAACAAGAACCAAGGCTGTATCTCAAAGCTTTGAGTGCAACATACAGGTAACAATAGGACCTATTTAATACAGCTCACAAGGGGAGGAATAGCTGTCACAGACAACTGTAATACAACTGTTAGCCTAATATTGATAAAGGGAGAATAAACTAGGGATGCTAGACTATCATAAACTAATTATAGATAGTAATATAATATTATAGGCCTGTGTAGGCTATAAGGAAATGGTGTAACAGACAGTATTAGTCTGGTCAAATTGTGATGAACTCATATGGCAGTGATTCCCAACCAGGGGGTATACTTGGAAAGTTTGTGGAGCAGCTTAACTACTTTGAAAAAATGGAAATTATGATTTGATTGAAATGTGAACACTATTGGCTCTGTTGCAGTTATGTAAGAGTGCATGAAAACTAGTTAGCAAGCAATCACAGAAGTTTTAACAGGTAGATACAAATAATTAATGGATGGTAGAAATAAATAGCTAAAAGTAATGAGTAAAAGGTTTAAATGATTAGCTAAAAGGTGGTTGAGATATTCAGCTTCACTCCAAGTAGTAGTAGTAGTAGTAGTAGAAGTAGTAGTAGTAGAAGTTGTAGTAGTAGTAGTAGTAGTAGTAGAAGTAGTAGTAGTAGAAGTTGTAGTAGTAGTAGTAGTAGTAGTAGTAGTAGTAGTAGTATGATTGCTGACCAAACCAACCTAAATATTGACAGGTCAATAGTATGAAAAAAATTAACAAGATCCATTTTTATGTAATGAACAGTGTTATACATTTGGAATATACATTGGGAATTGATAATGGGAGAATAAACTAGGGATGCTAGATTATCATAAATTTATAGCTAGTAATTTAAATGTTACAGGTCTATAAGGAAGTAAGGAAGAATAAGCAGCCTACAAATGACGGTTCTCAAACTGTGCCGTGGCACACTGGTGTGCTGTGAAATTAGTCTTATTTATGATGATTTACATAGAACTGTATGTAAAGGTGTGTAAAGTTGTAAATACTGCAGACACAATATAGACAGTGACCTTCTACATGGTGAAATTGTGGTGCCCTCATATGGGACTGCTTGTGCAAACAATGGTGTCGTGCACATCCTCACGTCCCGCAAAACAAACATGTAGTCTATACAAAAAAAATCTATTAGTCTTCAGTATAGGCTGCCAAATTTGCTGTAGCATACATGTATTTCTTTTACATCAGAGTTTATTCTGAAGACTAAGTGTTTACACTGCAATGGAGGCAAACGTGCCACCAACCTGAACGCTGGGGCCGCCATCTCTCCGGATTGAATGCTCCATTGGTTCATCAAGTTGTCCGTAATTTAGTCATGCTTAACACACGCTGAGTTACTGTTTTATTTAAAGTGAGTTATCATTCCTGTACAGCTGCATAATTAATTGGCTTCTTTTAAAAAACAGCATAATACATGTGGGTTAACCTTTGCATGCTGCAGCGAGCAATTCATTCTTGATATGAACAACAGCAGAAGGCCTCCAAAAGGCCCCGTACATTACTTTACGCCAAATTTATTCGGTTCATTTCTTGAAATAGATGGTCAAACGAGGGGTACCTAATGTCCCCCGTGCAGCATGTATCAAAAAGAATCAATTTCGCCTCTCTCAGTTTTGCCTCGCTTCCCCTCTTGTCTATTTCTTTTCTTTTTGGGAGGTGCTGGGGAAGGGTAAATGATGGCAATTCTCATAGCGAGGCGCAAATAAACTCGCCGCGGCAGAAGTAACTGTTCTCCGGCGAGGCGTGCAGTCATGCCCGGGCCCCCCGCTGGCAGCCAGTCAGGGTGCTGTGCCAAAGACGAGAAAGCCCAATGGCAGGAAAATATCACGTCCCAGTCTCCGGAAATTGATCTGCTCCTTGTATGGAGAAAGAAAATGAGCGATTTTAATTTCATCCCCGAGTCTGATGATAGAATTCTAGAGTATTTGGGTCCAATCCGGATGGTGCCTGTGTGTGTTTTAAAAGAGGCAGGAATAGCTCGAGACGGGAGAGAGGAGACTGTTGTTGCCTACTGACAGTTATATCTATGCATGCGTAAGTGGGCCATAAATGCTTTGTTATTAGATGCCTGCTGAACTCAATGGCGTGATGGTAAATGGTACACTCACCTGGCACAGTCTATCCCCATATGCATAAACAAGCAATCTCACACACACACAGACACACACACACAGACACACACAAGCCTATTCCGTGATGTGATGACATCTTTAGCCTTTCATAGAACATGCAAGTGCACAAACTTTCATATCTACTTACAATGTATACGCCATTTTTAACCCCTTCTTCTATACTCTACCTATCTAAAAAACAAGCTGTTCTCATTCACTGTTCATACTTAAAAGTAAAACTAATGCACTACAACTCGTACATAATCCACGTAATCGTGAGCCAGGATGTGCAGGGCTGCCTCTAAAAAGGAAGTCAGGTGAAGTAGTATAGAGCGACAAAGTCCGCGTGGGGATGAGGTCGGGGTGGATGACTGGGTGGGTCAAACAAACACAGCAAACACAGAACCTTCACCCCGGAGACCGCTGTTTGTCTCATATGAAACCAAAAGTCAACGTTGACTTGTTTGATCTCATTTTACTTAACTAATGTCACGAGTTACGTCACAGACGTTAGTTACGTCACAATCATACTTATTTTAACCCAAACCACGATCTTTTCCGAAATCTAATCAAGTAATTTTGTTGCCTGAACAGGTTCTGCACGGCACACTGATACACTGATCGCTCGTGTTGCTGGACGCATGAAAAATTGTGCGTAACATTTTGTAAGCTATCATACAACCACATGAGGATAAGATGCAAAAACACACAGAAATACATATATCCCACCTACCCCTTGTGACGTCCAGCCATGGAGATGCTTTCGGTTTTATTGGCTGAGGTTTTCAGGTATCTGCTTTCAAGACTTCTGCCACCGCCTTAATACAATGGACATGAAAGGACTTATGTTAGTACAGCTCAAATCATGAAAAAGATAAATGTAAAAAGTCACTACAACGTTCCAGAATCAATGAAGACCTCGCTGTGGACTCTTTCTATAAGGATAAAGCACCTTTTGATGCTTTTATACTCCATTGTATTGGAGTGGTGACAGAAATCTCAGCCTTGTGAAACTATCTGTCTGCATAAATGGCTATATGCTGTTATGGGTGTCTGAGAAAACCAACTCCGTCTCCTAAAAATTACGTCCCCATACACCACACCTAAACTGCATTCTCAATTACGTTTCGAGGGATTGTGTTTGTCTTTGATGTATCGCAAATACGTTTCTAATCAAAGTCAGCTTAAATCAGTGTAGGGAGGAGGTCTGGACGGACAGCAAGGTCAAACAAAAACACTGGACTTTCACCCAGGAGACTGCTCATTGACTTGTTTTTACTTGTTTTAACTACATACTTAACCTACATTACAAACATACCTTTTTTTTTTAACCCAAACCATGATCTTTTTCTAAACCAAACCAAGTAGTCTTGTTGATTGTTGCTGGGTGTGCAGGGCCTTTTATACAACATTGTGGTGTATAAGTCAGTGCTGCAGTATACAGGCTTCCAGCATGCACTGTAGCTTTTGCAATGCCATACATACAGTATACTTTATAACATGTATCATATAGTCAAGAATTAAATCAGGGATTCTCAAATGATGCTCAAACCTTAAAGAAAATATATATAGCCAGAGTTTTAGAGGTTAAAAATGCTTTTACCAAAGCCTGAGCCGTGCATTGTACTGTGTACTTTTGATTAAATCACGCACACGCACACGCACACGCACACGCACACGCACACGCACACTGCAACCTTTGTATATGTTGGCCAACCTGAAAACTTAAATCCATGTTTTCTCAACTTTACTGCTCTCTGCCTTTGTAGGACAGGAAATTGTTGTAAATTGTTAAGACATGTCAATAATGCATCTGTATTTATGGTACATAAATGAGAGAATGAGCAGTATTAGTTGGAAATGGTGATGTTATGTTATGCTATGGTCGCAGCAATAATATGGTATTCACATTATGCAAGCATCCAAAAACCAAGCAATTCCAGTGGTCAGTGCAGGACGGAGCTGTGAATATGTCTGCATGGTTCTATATATTTGTATTCACCTCTGCAACCTGTTACCCTCTAGAGACGGCTGTGTGGTGGCACGCTGTAGTTAACATGAAATGCCCTGTGAGCAGGTAATGAGGCGTACTGAGCCACAAATTTCCAGCTATAGGATATTCTGTCACACTGTCTCTGGAGCCGACCCAGCGACACATCAGGGACCTCATCACAAATAGAATTAGCTCCCTGGACAGAACCAAAATGACAGTGGCTGGATGTTTGGCAGGAAGCGTAATGGCATTGGGGAGCCGATGGTGTTTTCCTTGTAGGGGAACCAAAGGGCAGGAGTGTGTATCAGTCCAGACACTTAGTGTGGTGCCAGTTATACCATTCACCCCTCCCTCTGGAGTGTGTGGACAGGTAGTGAGGATGCCTCCTCTAAATCTGCAGTTTAGCTCTGTAGTTTTGAGGGGGTGGTGTGCGACGTGAAGAGGGGAAACTTGAGGTGAATGGTCTTCGGACAAGGAATGAGTGTGTTCAACATCAGAGAACGAGGAGGGTGTGTTTATATCTGTGTGGTTTTCTCGTCCGTCCAAGTGTGACTGGTGCAAGTGTGTGACTGATGTTATATCAATCTGGGATTGTGAGCGAGTTTCGGTGTGTATGTGAACGCGCGCCCGTCTCTCGTCAATGTGTATGTATACGTGCGTCTGTCCCCAGAACCATCATTAGGTCGTAGGCAGTCCCAGTGTTGGGGGTGTAGCCTGGCTGCTCCTGCGGCCTCTCAGGCCAATTTAGGGGGAGAAAAGCACTTCGATCCTGGCCTGCAAGTCTGAGGGTCCCCAGCGGGAGGCAGCGCAGCCCTGCAATCTATATTGGATTTATTCCTTTCCCATCTACAGGCCCCACACACCCCACAGAGAGGAAGTCTCAACTGCACTCTCTCTGTCCCCTAAGACAATATGTTATGGTACACACATGAGTACACATAATCGTGTAAACACACACATGCAGACACACACTCTGAGGCACACACACACACACACACACACCTAAGTCTATCTTCAAGGCACACTCCCTCCACAGCAAGGAAGTTATAACGGCACACTTTCTGTCCCTGTGGGAGCTGCACCGGGGTCAGGGTATACTGAGATTTGGGAGAGATGGACAGACAGAATCATCCAAGCTATTGACACAGTGAGTTATCTGAGGCTGACCATTGTTTCTCTCATGGAAAATATTGTTCAGATTTATAAAGGCCAAGGGTGTAAAATTCATTTTTTTTTATCACATTAAAGCAAGAAAAAATGAATTTACATAAAACTCAGACAAGGTCAGGGAGAAACCAGGTTCTTAATTTAGTCTAATCAACTGTCATTTGCATCGCGCCATTTGCGCAAGGTATTGCCACTAACTGAATAAATGGACTTCTTCAGACTCGAGGGGGGGCACTCCGGCTTTGATAAGCTGGCAACATAACTGATTTGCATATATTACTTTGATTATCTCATTACTAGGATGATTCTTGCGGAATTTTTTGACACTCGCGCAATCGAATTAAAATTAAGGCACGCAATCAATAAAAGGGCAACGAGGCTGTGAAAACATGGCACCCCAGGTTTGTATGGTCAACTAGCGATGATGACGACGGTTATGATGATGATGATGATGGTCATGATGATGATGATGACCTCTTCAGCTCACGAGCTCCTGGACTCCGTAGTGGGTTTAGGAGAGTCTCGGGCTCTTGATTCCTGTGATCAAAGCAGTAATCAGTGGAGACAATGGGGGCCGTGAAATTGCCGCTCTCGTGTGGGTGACCTATGCACCTGCCATGAATCCAAGAGTGGCCCGCAGGCGGCTCATGTTCCCCGCAATCGATAATAGCGCTCACATCTTTCCTCTGACTCAACCCATCTGTGGAGTGATGAAATCATGCGTAAAGACGCGCACGCCTCGGATAATTTGGCAATGCAGTATAGCCACAATAACCTGGCACATCGTCGTTGGTCATCAATTCAGCAGAGCTCCAAGGTATGATCATCTGTCACCAAAACCTCCAAACCTGGTCTGACGAGGGATCTTAAATATCAAATGTATCTTTTGGATTTGATTCTACTTCATATGGCTTTAAAAACCTACATTTCTTTCAAATTCTGCACAGTTTTCTTTGTGTTCTCATGGCAAAATGTACAATATGACAAGTGGCTCATTTGTTGCCGCAATTTGTCTGAGGGAAGAATATTTGGAGGCTCCTTCTCTCCTCTCCTAATAGACTCTCACTCGTCTGCACACTAACCGGGAGCAAAGGCACACGTCCACGTTTTAAATTCGTGATGTAAATAATTATAGGCCTGGAAATTGATTTCCTTACGACCTTCTCGAGCAAACGAGGCCTCCGAAACCCCCCCCAAGAAAAGCTACTTCTGTTGAAGCATTAAGTCATTAATTATTTTCCTTACATAAGGACAAATTATCGAGTCAGTTGAACGAAATTAGAACCCTTTGTTTCTGATCAGACCGCATTACCGCTGGAAATTACGGATGATGGCTGCGTGCGCGCTCGCCTTTGTTGTTTCGATCATCGCCTGTCGCTCTGAACTCGCGCTAACAAAGTCATTAAATTGACTCCCTCTCGCTCTCATTATGCGGGCTGTTAATAACCGCTAATTAACTTTGCTTACGCGCGCCTTAAAAGCCTCCCACCCCTCCCAACACACACTCTATTACTCTCTCTCTCTCCCTCCTTTTTCCTTCTTTTCCTGCTTGGCCTCTCGAGCAGAGCAAGTGTCCAATTATGTCAGAGCGCGAGGATGGATGGAGGATGGAGGATGAGTCGCCGTCACCAAGGCCACGAGCCAGTTGGTGCAGGCTTTATTTTACAGTCTATGGTATTTACACGTGTTGCAAACACACTTGTGGGAAAACTGATAGCAAAATAACTGGATAGGCCTATATGTCTGTAGTATGGATGTGGGGTTCCAACTTTCAATAAATGACTTTATTCCGATGGATTGTGCAATATGGAGGCAGAACAGAGTTTTTTCAGTGTCTGTCTTTACATTATAACAACTGGGTCTTACCTATTAGAGCAGGATGCTGTTCCGTCCAGGAGATGGCGCCAGTTGAATGACCCGCAAGGCAAAGCACAATCTGTTGGTTCTAAATGATGGACCTCGTTAATTTCACTTCCGTGGCCTTCACTGGAGAGGACGAGGCCTAAAGGGAGCATGCAGAGACAGCCTGCATCATTTAAGAGAACGCTGTTACAATAGATGAATGTTTTATTGCACAAACCTTCTGACTTGAATATGTGTAAATTAAAGTGCCAAGACGCATGGCACCATAGAGCCAGAAAGGCTAACACCACATACACAGCAGCAGTAACGAACAGAAAGCATGCAACCCGGTGTTTCCCCTGGATATTATCAAGTTAGGATGTTATGCAAATATGCAGGGGAGGCGGTGGTGAGGTGGTGCTGAAACGGAAGGCGGCCTCTCTCCGCCATCTCTTCACCTGCACGTCAACTAGACGGAAAATTGAAAATGTGAAAATTGCGCTCAGACTATTCCGTCCCCCCTCTAATGTATGCGCGTAATTAGTGCATTTAAACAAAGCGCGGATGTCCTGCTGGCTGAAATGGCGGCTGACATCTCTTTTTCCACAGGGTTAATAACAGTGTGCGGATAAATGAATCAAATTGTGGCCCCCAAATTACAGAGCGACTCTAAATACCCGTCTGTATTACGCACGTCTGTTTGTGACCGCGCAGGAAAAGGCACAACATTTTATATTGTTATTACACTCATTACATTGATTTGCGTGCAAATAAACAAGCTGGGAAGTTTGACACCAAAAAAAGTTGCGGGTGAATTGAATCTGACACCATCCGTGTGGTGTCCGTGTGCATCTGCCTCTAATATTAACTACTAATACTTCTAAATGCAGAAGACAACACAATGATATGGACTATTGACTTTGTGTTGTCTCATAAACTTAGGTTTTATTTACATACAAAAAAGCATTATTTCTCTTCTATTTGTGTATTTGTGCAGACACAGCATCAGTGTTGGTTATTTTTTTTGTGAGGCTGTTAAATAAATAAAAAACAGTAGAAAACTAAGATAGTTAAGGTTTACCTGCACCAAATCTACTAAGCTGCACCTTAACTAAACAGATCAATGGCGCTCTCATTCCAGTTTCTATCACAAAAAGGTCATAGAGCTATCGCTTAAAAAATAGATAAAAGAGAAAGAAAAAAGAATAACGTGTGCAATTTTCTGGACATATATTTTATTGTTATTTTTCATTTGCTGCAATGCTCCAGCCCGTGCAGATACATAACGGAGAGGTAGAAGAAGAAAAGAGAGAGAGAGAGAGAGAGAGAGAGAGAGAGAGAGAGAGAGAGAGAGAGAGAGAGAGAGAGAGTAAATTGCAGCTTGCTGAAGTTTTTGGATTGAATTCTGAAAATGATCCTTTTAACAGTGATGGGCTCTGAGGCGAGGATAAGGGTCATGCCATTCACAGCGGGTTAAATAGACTTTCATTTAAAATTACATTCTCGATCCATCTCTCCATCTCTCCCCCTCTCCTCAGCGGAGTCCCCGCGTGCTATCCCGGCTCCCCGTGCGGCGTCTCATCACCGGCGCGCCACCCTCACTTTTTATAAGTCAATCCACAACTCCAACAGAGAGCAGGCAATTGGAGAGAGAGGGAGAGCAAGAAAAAGATAGATAGATAGATA
>JAOVVB010277774.1:0-17588 GCA_028570985.1 Heterobranchus longifilis | reverse complement strand
CAATGCACCCACACAACCACACTCTTAGACACGTCCTTTGCTTGCAAACGTCTATAGAATTTATTTGAATTCATTTGCCTGTAATTAATCCTCTGGGGTCTAGCCCCTTTTTTTAAGGGGGGTGGCAGTGGGGGACAGGGGACGTTTATGACGATACGGACATTTCCAACATGTTATCTTTCATGTTATTTGTGTTTGCTTTACTCTTTGAGGTAATTTGTTCGGCGCGTCGGCTTGCTGGAATCTTGTTGATGATGGCTTGTGAGGTTATTCAAAAAATAAATCAAACTTGTTCCATCCCACATTCATTCAACAAACAAAATAGGCCTTTACAGCAATTACACCAAATTAAATCAAAGTATGCAAAACTAAAATGAAATGATAAGAAAACTTAGGTCGTTTTTTAGCTGCCTTAAAATTGTAGGCTAAGCATTGAAGCGCTTTAATGTTTAAAAGGTGAAGCGGTTGAGAACTGTCTCTCGTCAGCATCTCCACACCTGACTCTAATTAACTGGCTGTGGCGCTGAGGGGAAGTGCAGTCCTTTATACTTTTCACAGAGGCCACCACCAGGTGGCAAAGTTGCACCAAAAATAAAACAAATCTGGCTCTAACATGGGCACGCATGACAGCTATTAAGCCACGGTCACACATGCATGAATTCCGAGGCGAAATTTGACGGTCAAAATTCAACACAGTTGAACGCTATGCGGTGCGAAGTTCCGCCCCTTCGCTCGCATACAATGGAGGTGAACAGGAGGCGAAGATTCACCGGCGAATTTCGCCTCGGAATTTGCACGTGTGACCGCGGCATTGCACTGTGATTTTGAGTTTAAAGTTAAAAATCATTAAGATGTCAGCCTATAGTAAACACTCCTTGAGCAGCTACTTTGTAAGAAGTACAACAGAAGAGCAAGTGGTGTATCTGTTTACAGTACAGCCAAACAAGCTCACAATTTTACCTTTTAATAAAGAAGTCAATAATTGGCCTTGTTCCATCATGCCAAGCAACCACTGATGTGATTTCATGCTGCACAGTGTGAGTAGTTTGCTGTACAACAGCAGGGGTTGGTTACCTCGCAGAGATGTGCAGTCCGTCGCCTGGCTGCTCTTTCTCCATGCAATATTTAAAACTTTGCATTGTTTCTTGGGAATCCCTCGATTAAATGAAAGAAAGGATTATAACTTAACTCATTCTCTCAAACCTTTTTCCGTCATGCATCCAGTGGAAAAACATTCTTAATCTTAATAGCCTTGCTAGCATCAGAGCACTCTTTCTTTAGTCATTGTATCTTAATGAACCAGAATCATTCAACTTTAGTGGTGCTCCACATTTTATGCCCCCCCCCCCCTTCCCTGCATTGGCTCTCTGCCCCCTCAGTTTCAGAACCACTGGACTTAGACTCTTCTGGTGACAGTTCTGAGATAATATCTGTGATATAGAAATATTCTGATCCCATGCTTAGTAGGAACCAGTTGTTTCTGGTAAGATTAGCGTAAAAGGTTTAATTTTCTACACCTGAAATTGAGTTAACAAATGTGTGCTGGGGATTTTAAATTTTTATTTTATTTTAAAGAATGGATTAAAGCACCAACCAAACAGAAAACCAGTGTGGTGTCCCGTGAGTAAGAGACAATTAAATTATAAGCCGGTTTATCCACATATACTGAAAAGTCACAGCTCAGCAAGAGTGCACTCACCTTCAACTCTCTCTTCAGAGTTTACAGTCCTTATTGCTTACTAAACATCTCTCCATTCATTTTCATGCAAATTGCAGCATAAATGAGAAATACTGGTGGTTTGACAGATGGCCGTTTTTGTTAGGGTACAGCTACCTGCAAGAACTGGTCTTCTCCCAAGGTTGTCTTGCACCAATTTCACAATTTTATTTCAGTCTTCTAGTATGTTTTTCTTTCAGGCTCAGAGAAGAATAACTAATGTTTTTGCTGGTGGAATTCAGTCAATATATGTGGGACATCTTGCCTTGGAGTATAATAAACTAGTCCTCAGGTCTGTCTATGACGATCAATATGTGAATCAATATCCATGTTTGTGCTCCTTTTATGATTGAGGTACAGTTTTGCATCATTTGATGGAAGACGACACTTAAAAAGATGGGAAGCTTGTCGATAAAATCCAGCTGTCCAATACATGGAGTGCGCCCCAGCATGATGTGCTGCCATAATAACCTTGAACATAGTAGTTCATAGTATAGGAACATATGTTACTATAAACATTGGATAGGATGTTAGTGGAAGGAAGTAATTTGTAACTGGACAATTTCCTGTGCAATAAAGTGCCTTCAGTGTATTTATGTATCGCTGCAATCGTTAATGTAAATGTTTCAATGTTGTGACTTTTTGATTTTTATGCCTCTGCGCCGGCGATAGCTGTGGCCGGAGGCATTATATTTTCGGGTTGTCCATCCATACGTTCATCCATAATTCTGTCCATACTTCCGTCCCATTCTTGTGAACGTGATATCTCAGGAACACCTTGCGGGAATTTCTTTATATTTGGCACAAACGTCCACTTGGACTCAAGGATAAATTGATTAGATTTTGGTGGTCAAGGTTGCTGCTCACAAAACACATTTTGGGCCATAACTCAAGAATTAATACACTAATTATGACAAAATTTCACACCAATGTCTAATAGGATAAAATGAGGAAGTGATTACATTTTATATCCAAAAGGTCAAACTTCACTGTGACATCAAAATGTTTTGTTTTTTTACCATTATTCAGTGGCATAATTAGGGATGTACTGATGTATCGGCCGCACATCGATATGGCCGATTTCCGCACTGTTGACTGCCATCGACCTATCAGCAAAAAGATGACATTTGCTGATGGCAGTGGCCAATGTTTTGCAGCTGCCGTAGCCCCCAACCCCCCCCCTGCTGCATAGACCCGCTCTCTGCCCTTTTTTTCTTCTTCCCCCTCCCTGCCTCTCTGTTCTCTGTAAAAAAAAATTAAAATTAAAATAGTCTCTAAGTGAAGACAGCATGTTTCTCAGTGGAAATTATTCACTGTAATCATACATATCAATAGAGTGATAATTTCCATTTCACAAAAAATACACATAATACCTTTTTATTAAATCCCTTCACTACATATATTATCTGTCTGGATAGACATGGATGTAAACTGCAACTTGATTGGTTGGCGGAGGCATATGACGTCGAGGCGATTCTACTTACATTAAAAAGGAAGCTCCATCAGTACACCACATTGTTCATTTTTAACCAATTTCTAGCAGGTTGTGAGCTGGTTGTAGCGGTAAGGCGAGGCGGCACTCTCTCAAGGCCAAGAGCCTTGATTAAATGTCCCAGAGCAGCCTGCAGTGGCCAAATCGCTTCTTGTATTTAGACAAAGTGGTTTTGTGGGGAGAACGAAGGCAAGTGCACCATGTTAGAAGGAGAGGAGTGGGAAGAGGCAAAGACTGACGAGTGGAGAGAAAATAAAGGGAATGAAAGAGACAAAGAGATATTGGAGGAGTGGGGATTTAGAAGGAGAGGGGGTAGACAAACTAAGCATGACGTCTGAGTGGTTTTCTTTTTATTCTTGTCCTGTTTCTCGAAAGAAATCTCTTGAGAGATGTTAAGTGTGATGAGAGGAAGGGAGAAAATTAAATAAGGAAGGAAAAGGGAAAGCTGTTCCTGAAAGCTGTTGCCGTAATCTCTTCAAATGCACATTGTATTCTCAATTTATGTGTGAGCACCTAAGCATGAAATACAAAAACCGATGGAATCGCATAAGATATGCAAACAGAATTTTTTTGTTTTTGTTTTGGTGCATGTCTGTCTAAGTGGCAAACATTGTGTAGTTGACCTTTATGCTTTTGTGCTTTTATACAATTCACAGCTATCTCTCCATCCTGCTCTTCTTCCGCCCGTATCTAGTCTATCCTGCTTCCTTTTGAAACATATTTCTGTCTCCTGTGCTCACCCCACGCTTTTACCTTTTGTGTCCCTTCCACATCTTCATGTTCATGTCTGATGTGTCACCTTGCACTTGACATATATTGTTCATCTTTACTTGTCTCCTCCCACAGATTTTACCTCTTTTACCCTTTCCACCTTTAATTTCCTTTTCTTCTCTTGTTTCTATTCCATCATATTTTTTTCTCCTCTCGTTCATCTGTCAAGTCTCCTGTCCACTTCCGTCATCTGCCACCTCTTCTCTCTTTCTTGTCCCCACAACTTTCCTTCCTCTCCTCATCACCTCCTATTCTCTCTCCTTCTTGTATGTAATATATTCCCTCTTTCCCTTCCTTCTCTCAGAGTGAGGACCTTCCCTAAGGACTCGGCCTTACTGGGCAGGGACACTGTTCGAGCCCTGATGTACTACGCCCTGAAGGTCTGGAGTGACATCGCACCACTAAACTTCCACGAGGTGGCCGGCAGTGATGCAGACATTCAAATCGACTTCACTAAGGCCGACCACAATGATGGATATCCCTTCGACGGGCCAGGGGGCACCGTGGCGCACGCATTTTTCCCTGGAGAGAGGTTCACAGCTGGGGATACACACTTTGATGATGACGAGGCCTGGACCTTCAGATCACCAGGTAATAAGCAATGCAATCTGCTATATTAAACCAGTGTCTATGTGTAACATCCATTTGGTGCCAGCAGCACAACATTAAATTTTATTATATTTTCCAGTTATGTTTATATCCTCTAAAAGAGAATTTGGTTTTCCATTACTTAATGCATATGACTTTAAAGCTATAGGTCTGAGACAGGGACTATTCCAATGGTTACAACAATTTGATGCTTTTCTCTGAGTCATTTTGTTGTTAAAGTAAATATATTTTGGTTTTGGACTGTTGGTCTCACATAACAAGTGATTGGAAGACCATGGCCTCTCAAAGCTTGTTATAGGCATTTTTCACATTTGTTGTTAGCCTTTCAGTGACTAAATGATTGAAAAAAATATTAGATTCTAGGGCTGTAGTCAACCAAAGAAAAACAAATTGATTGGTTGAGCGGGGGTCTGCATGCCTTTTAATGATTTGCAATGGGAGCGCCATGTATTTACTTCATGTTATTTACACGATGATACAATCTGCAGCAGCGTGACAAGGTGCTGGGCATCTGTACTGAGCTGAAAGCTGCACGTTTGGCTTTTTTTCTGGTTGCAGAGAGTTTACAACTGTTTCACTTTGAATAAAACGCTGCGCCTGCTGTGACACTTCCAGCCGCACTTGTGTGTAGACAATAACCCAATTTTTGGTTCATTAAATATACCCAAATTCAGAAATATGTAGGATATTATTACAGACATTACTGTAATCTGTATTACTGTATTAATATCAGCAGAGCTCGCAGTGCCTGCATGGTGTTCCTGTTTACAGAACGTCATCATTCACATGTGTGGCTCACATCATTGTCGTTAGTTATCCACACCAATAATGATAACTAACAATGTGAAGAAAATAGGTTACTCTACCTTGTGGCGAGCTGGAGCTGCCGACATTTCTTCCATTGGGATTCCGTATCATAGCAACCAGACTCAACCATAGCATCACAGACTGGAAAAAAACATGGTGCCTCCAAAGCATGGATGTGCTCCAAAGTGCTCTAGCCCTCCTTGCTGGGCATTTTCAGAATAGCGATTAACATTTTTAGCTGAGGGAAAAAGAAGCAGTGATGGACACTGACGGCCTTATGAAAGTAACACCAGCAATTGTCCGACCAATGGGATTTTGGTCAGATAAGAGCATATCGACCAAACAATCGACCACCTGACCAGAAGACGTCAGCCCTAATGGGTTCATAAATATTCATTGCCCAACTGTTGAGATTTTGAATGGAATTTTTGGCACCACAAATTAATTTCACTTATCCTATTATAAAGCAGAAGTCTCAGTAAAAAAACAGATTCATCTGCAGGGCTAGATATTATATTTCAGCTTTAATTTCAGTGAACTGACGCTTTAAATCAATATCAAGATGGCTTATTAACCTGAGCCAGGTTAATTATAATCTGTTTTGTCATTAAGACTGTTATTGACAACACACAGGCTGTGTTTGGCCCATTCCAGTGAAACATATTTATCCTTGCTTTGAGCTGTGTGGGCTAACAGATTGCTTTATGCAGTGTTATCGTGAATGATCTGGCCAAATTACTTTCATCAAACAGTTTTGAAAGAGCTTGATCACCCGCTGAGGGAGATCTGCGAGTTTGAAATGAGGACAGGATGACAGCGGCTCTAAATGGAATTCAATCAGCTCTGCCAATCAAAAATAGATGAGCTTATATTAGAAATATCCGTTATTCTTTGACAGCTCTGGAAAACACAGCACAGTGCTTTGGCATTTTGGCTTTAGAAAGTAACCTCCACACATTCACTCTTTAATACATTCACTTACTCACAATATAATGTCTGTCCCCTCACTCGCCTCATCTTCGCACTTCTGCAGAACTGTCTGTGTCCTTGTTATTTTAGGAATAATTGTGAATTCCAGACCGTGTATTCAATCTGGTGCAAATGAAGTTACTGGTGGCAAAGCAGGACCATTTTTCAAAAATGTGACCAAACTGTCACATTCTCTAAACCTTGGCGGTCTTGTCACTCAGCATCGTCCTCATTTCTCCCCGCTGTCCTTTGGTTTTTTGTTTTTTAAATGAGAAAGGGAGGGAGGGAGGTGGCAAGCAGGAAAGGGCAAGGGAGCATTATAAGTCCACTCATCCGGATGAAATGAGCGGATGGAGTGATCTAGTCGCACTGAATGCATCGCCAGGCAGAGGCTGTCTCAGTGCGGTCACACGAATGACAGCATAAATCATTAACTCTCCCTTTCTCTGACTTGCTTTCTTTAGTCTTCCCTTCATCTGGATGACTGAACTTAAAATGCCCTTCCTCTCTCCTCTGCTCAGTACCTCCATTCATCCCTTCTTTTTGAAAGATGGGTGGACAGCAGAGGAGCGAGGGAAATCTGATAGGAAGAGGGGTAGAGATGACATGAGAAATATTTGGCTAAAATGTCTCTCACAAGTTTACAAACCAACAACAACAAAAAACAAATGAAGCATGAAAGTTCATAGTGTGGCACAACAATCTCAACTCACGGTCCACATACCACTGAAGTTGTTGTTGAATGAGGGCGATTTGCTCAACCCTAATACTTTACTCTGTCTAACAAGTGTAAACCTTTTTGACCTAGTAACTGTTATTCGCTGCAACCAGCAGTTCTGGAGGCTGAAATTTGGCATGGAGGTCAAGTGTGTGCGTTTGTGTTCATGCCACTGGCTAGAGGAGGCGTGACAGTGGCAGTGGCCTATACCAAAAAGGTGCACAACTTCCAAATGGATTCACAGACTTGCAAAAGATTTTGTGGAAAGGTCGGTCATGAGCCAAAGGACAGCTGATTAAGTATTCATGCCAACTGGCAAAAAGGGGATGTGGCAGCGGGAATGGCCTACAACAAAAAGGTGCATAACTTCTAAATGCATTCACATACCATGGCCAAGCTCATGAACCGTTTGTCATAGACTCTTGTGAGAGGCGTCGTTGCACTCAGCAGAGAGTTCCTCTTTCGGTGTGTTAGCTCCCCGCATTTTAGCCACACCTCATCTCATATACAGCCTTACAGGAAGTGTCACCGGAAACAGTGTAGCGTAGTTTTTTTTCTTCACTTCCTTTGGCCAAATGTATGGTAGGCCTATAAAAACTTCTTTTTTTATTTACATTCAAACAAGTACACACTATGTTGTATTACAACACACTTTAATTTACTCAAAAACACTAAACTACTTCACCTTTTTACATTAGTGCAACTTTCTATTTATGAGGCTGAAATTTGCCATGAAGGTCAAGTGTTTGTGAGGTTATGTGTGTGAATGCATGCACACGTGGATGCATGCGCGTACGTGGTCACAGCTATTGTGAATTTGTGCTTCTTTAATTGCAATGCAACAAAGGCTTCCAAATCACACCATGACACTGTCATGAAGATTATAGATTATGTGAAGTTAAGTTCAAAACATAAGCGAGTAAGCAAGAATGCAATATGGCAACATGTTTTGATAGTGTTATCTCTAACAGATTGTACCCTTCTGCTGTGAGCAGAAGCACTATAACTTGGTCCATCAATCTAAGGATACAAAAAAGAAATAACACGCAGCATTGTGGAGCAAAATTATATCTAGCTGTGTTATAGACCGGGTGATAAAGCAAAGGTTTGCTAGACGAGTGTCCTGAGGGTGTAATCTTGAGTGAGTTCATTTAGCACCAAGCTAAAATGGATAATGGCATAGGGTTTATGTAATTTTGAAGTGACACACGTAGGCTGATAAGCTAAACAAATGAGCAAAAATGTTGTGCGAATTTTAGGTTATTGGTTTTAAACAAAAGCCCCACAAACATGTTTTATATCACCTGTCACTTAGAGGGGTGCAGCTGCACTTAGGCAGACACGCTGTAGGGTAGACATTCATAATGTTGCACATGGTTGTATACACACAAACAAGTTCAAATCTCCCCTGTGCACACCTGGCCAATCACTGCATGAAGTGAGCGTGCTGTTTGACCTCATATCATCAACCTGAAATGACATGTGGATTTGTGGTCGGCCAATGCATTTCCGGTAAGACAACCTGTATTTTCATGGAGTAGTTTTCTTCCTTAATGACATATGCCAAATCCATGGCAGAGAAGGTTTTTCTAATTAAATCTGCTGTTTTGCCTTTGTTTCTGTGCAATTGCAAATAGTACCAAAGCAGGGGAAAAGTAATTGTTACCGCCATTCTGTATATACCACCATCTGCTGAGTCCCCCGCAGCCAAGATATGAAGGGGTGCCAAAAAGTTTGTGATATGTGAGGTTTGCCATTACTCCTCCTCTGTTTCCAAGTGAAGCCTTTTTTTTCTCCTTCCAGTAGAAATAGAATTGCACGGTTTGGCAGCTTCTACCTATTTCTACCTCTTCCTCACCTCAGCCTCAGACATCCCAAATAGAGTAATTCCTGGATGAAAGATGAATTCATGAAAAACACCTGATGTGAATAGGTGGCTGGAAGCAAAACCGAGAGAAATCTGTAAGCAAGCAGTATCTTATGAAGCAGCTGCACTTGCAGTATGAGTGATTTTGCCAAACAGACGCAATGACAGTTGGACTGTACACTGTGATTTTCAGTGTTATGTGTACATTATCTTGCGCAATACATTGTAAGAAACAAAGCTCAGTTACAGTTACAGTTCATGCACCAGTACTTTATTTGATAGTGCTGCATTCTGAGAAAGTTAACATTCTCGGGCCATTCCCATGCAGGGTGTATTCTGGGAAACAAGAACATTTGTTGTTGCTGCTGTGATGCTCTGTTGCATTTTGTCCACATTTTTCTTATAATATCAGGAGCTCTGATCATTTCCATCACTTTACTTTGCCATGTAGTGTACAGACAGTTATTTTCTTATCATAGACCACTGGGTCCCAACCAGGGGTCACCAAAGCTGCGGGGGGTTGCAATTCCTTCTTGATTTTAAGGGTGTAAAACCTTTAAGGGTGTAAACAACTAATGAAATTGTTATTTTTAAAGTTTGGATTATTATTTAAGATATACAATTTAAGAAAAAAACTGACAGGATAATGGCACGGTGGAAAAGAAAAGAAGAAAACACTGAAAAAAACAAGCTAATTAAGTCTGGATGATTAAGCATTATAAAATGAAATACATATTACAGAGAATTGTATTAAAAGTTCTGATCTCATCTCATCTCTGATGCAATATTCACACAACTGAAAATGTCTCGTTTTACACAAATTTCTTGCAGTTATTGCGTTCACTGTTTGGGTTAATTGTTTAACTGTTTCTCAGTTCTGTACTGTTATTGTTATGTATTGAATATAATTTGAAATATCCATAAAATATGTCACTTAGTCAGGGATCATCAGTTTACTGAATGATAGAAAAAAGATGCAAAAAAGAGCTTATACTCTGTGAGACAGTTGTCTGGTATCACAGATCTGAAGCCATATAGCTTCTAAACGCTTTACAACACAAGTCAGCATATTCTCCCTAAGTGAATTTGAAGTGTTGAAATAAATGCATGTTGTCAGCATGCAATCAGCATTCACACACACATTCATACACTGGTGGCAGAGGCTATACCATGCAAGATGCCACCTGCTCATCAGGAGCGATAAAGACTCACATGCACACGCTGATGGGAGCAATTTGTGGTTCTTGCCCAAGAACACTTCGACACTTCGGGGCCGGGGATCAGACCAACAACCTTCCGGTTAGAGGACGACCACTCTAGCTTCTGAGGCACAGCTGCCCTGTATGTGTTGTGTTCTCCCTAACTGAATTTGAAGTGTTAAAATAAATGTGGAAAAAGAGGAAATGTGAATCCATCAAAGGAAATTGGGATCAGATAACCTAGATGTTCATGGGACAACTTTTTTTTCATTAGTAAGAATATGGTAGCTTCCAAAGCAGAAAACACCAAATATTTTGTGAATTTAATATCTCTATCACTACGGTACTTGGAACTTCTCCAGTCAAACAATACATGCATTCAATCTTTTTTGTACCCAGATCTAGAAAATAAATCACTATTTGTATGGTTTTGCTCGCAGCCCGATTTAATGCAACATGTGATTGGTCCACTACCGTAGCAGCTACAAAGCATACAATCTGTGGTCTGGTGAAGTCGAGTGTGGTGTATTGGATGGAGTTGGTAGTTCAGATATCAAATACAGTACTCTATTGGTGTCGGTATCACTTTAAGGGTACTGGTATTGGTACTGCTATTGTAATTCTTTAAACGATACCCAGCCCTATCTATCGCACAGATCTGTAGTCTGAAATTGGTTCAGGTTTTTTATTCATTTTGTTTCATATAGCGACCAAATGCCAGGTTAACAATGTTTCATTCTATTTAACTGTTGTCCACAAGAAAAGTCTATAGAAACATCCAGAGCTCCACGTGCACGCGTGTGCATGTGTTCGTGTGTCTGTCTACCCCAGCTGGTGAGTCTGGTGAGTCTGTGATGGGGCCAGGACCTGCGTGGGTCTCTCTCCTTTGTTTTCTGCTGTCGGGGCTGTGAGCCATATGTTACAGGACAGCCGCTCAATCTGTTCCAATTAGACCTCCCACCAGGCCGCAGCAGTGGCAGGACAAGCGGAAGATGCAGTAGTGTAGCCCCAGTGTGTGCTTGAATGTGTGTGTATGGGGCGATGGGGGGCAGGAACAGCTGCATAGATGTAGGTTTGGTTAATGGGAGCAGGGATCAGTCAGAGATGTGACCTCGGCTAATACTGTAACTTATTTCTCGCTGTGCCATTACGGTCTGCCTCCATCATAGTGCTTTCAAAAAGACAGTTATTCAGAGGTTATAACTACCACTAAGCTGCAGTAAAAAATGATGGATGGATGGGCTCTCTTTTGCAATGGTGCCCTGCAATACATAATCAAAATGAGTTATACAATAAAAAAGTGTAAGACCACATTCTTATATAAAGCATAAAATACAAAGCATAAATAGTGGGGCGGCTGTAGCTCAGTTGGTAGAGCGGTCGTCCACTAACCGGAAGGTCAGCGGTTCGATCCCCGGCCCCTGCAGCCTACATGTCGAAATATCCTTGGGCAAGATATTGAACCCCAAAATTGCCTCCCGGGCGCTAGAATGTAGTTGCCCACTGCTCCTAAATAGCTAGGATGGGTTAAATGCAGAGAACACATTCCTTGTATGTATGTAAAAAGATGTACTTGGCAATAAAGAATTCTTCTTCTTCTTCTTCTTAAAAATAATCATTTTTTACATTTTCTTCAACTATACAGTTGTATAATATTAAAGGATATAAATTACGCAGTGATAGAGCGTGCACCCCATATACAGAGGCTAAAGTCCTCGCCGCAGCAGAGCCGGGTTTGATTCCTGCCCGTGACCCTTTGCTGCATGTCGTCCCCTCTTTCTCACCCCTTTCCTGTCAATCTTTCACTTTAATTTCCACCATAAATTGATGCAGAAAAGGCACTAATATTACTGCATAAAAATTCACCAGAAGGCAGTAAATTAAATGTCCTTGGGGAGGACCCACAGACCCCTGTTTCATATGTGCCCCCCCAGTGCTGAAAGAAAACTACGCCCTTGCTAACAGGGAGAAACTGACTGCAATGACAGCACTGCTCCATGTTTTGTTGATTGAGGGACCCCTAATGGCAGACGTATTGTACGTTTGAGGGCCATTGAAAGAACAGAAACAAGTCCAAAGATTAAAAATAAATAGTGGATGAAAAAAGCATTAGTGTTAAAAAGTGAAGCTCTGAGCAGCAGAGTGGTATGTGGTTGTACTGATGGAATGAGTGCAGTGGAGATGGACATTATGCTGCGTATAACAACACGTGTCTCCTGTGTTTTCCTCTCAGACGAGCTGCTGGAGCGTCAGGGCATCAAAGTGCTCAGCTACCCGCAGTACTGCCGCTTTCGCTCCCTGCAGAGACGCATCCAGGACGGAGCGAGGGGGCCGGCGCTGCAGGACCCCCAGCTGCTGGCCCTGGGAGGCATCAAGGCGCTGCCCAACACCCGGCTGATGTTCTGCAGGGACACCTTCTACCACCCCACGCTGGAGAACAGCGCCAGCTTCTCCTGGCAGTTCAGTGAGTGTTTCAGCAAAACCAGGGAGAGACCTGCCTGGATTATTGAGGCAGATACTTGATGATAAAATAATCTGACATATATCACACATTTTATAATGTATATACATGTGGTGAATGAGAACACCAGGAACAGTTGATTGTATTCATGCTGAATCCATCATGTTTCTTCAACCTTTTTCAAAATGTTAGGACTTACTCTACATGCTAGGGATGGGACAATAATGGATTATTATTGTGGATTGCAATAAATAATTGTAAATATCATGAATATCCTCAAGAACTGACTGCAGTTTACTACAGTGTCCTATCTGATACAATAAAAATATTTGTTTCTTAAAAAAAAGTCATAATGTTTTTAGAGAAAAAAACACAATTTAATGAGAAAAAAACTCAATTTGAGAAAAAAGTCGCAATGTTAAGAGAAAAAGTCACATTCTTATGAGAGAAAAGTCGTAATGTTTTGAGAAAAAAATCTCCAGTGATTCCAGTGTGTCTTAGTGCCCTTTTAAGAGTTTTAAGCATATTTCATTGATTATCGGGATAATATAGTGAATCGTAATTATTTTAGCGAGGATAATCGTGACATGAAATTTTCATATCGTCCCATGCCTACTACGTGCCATTCATAACCATGCCTTCAAATAAAATTGCATTATTATTTGTTTTTCTTGCATTCTTTGAGTCTTTATGTGTGTTGTTTGTGTGTGTTTTTTCCAGCAGGATGTCCGTCTCTCAGTCTTCGAGGGCGACCTCGTAAGAGGAGAGGCCGAGACGGCAAAGACTCCCCGAACTCCAGCCAATCAGAGTCCTGGATTGAGAAGATGAAGGTTTGTTCTTTATATGTAGTATTCACGTCTGTGCGGTTTAAAGTTTCATTTTAATCGCTGGTTGTTTTTACAGGATTTAGAGGTGTTTATGTAAATCTGACAAATGGTCTTCTGTTTATGAAAGTGTTTTTATAGTGGTGAAGTTAAATGCACCCAAACCTCTGACAAACAAACATTACGAGCTCTGTTGTGTAACAGTGGATGTGTTCCTCAGGAGAACGTGATGGGCAGTGTGGAGGTGGGCTGTGAGGGCAGCTGGCTCCCTCACCCTGAAGAGCAGCTGTTCCTGGATCAGCTCTTCACCTACATGGACCGCCTCGGCTCGCCCATCCACAAAGTCCCCAACCTCGGCTTCAAGAAGAGTGAGTCTCTTTAGTCCTTTCTTTTCTTTCTGTACTTGCCTGTATGTCTTTTCTGTCTTTATTTTTCTCTTCCTTTTCTGTCTCTGTCTCTTTTCTGTCTGTTCTTTCTTTTCTGTCTGTTCTTTCGTTTCTGTCCATTCTTTCTTTTCTGTCCGTTCTTTCTTTTCTGTCCGTTCTTTCTTTTCTGTCCGTTCTTTCTTTTCTGTCTGTTCTTTCATTTCTGTCCGTTCTTTCTTTTCTGTCCGTTCTTTCTTTTCTGTCCATTTTTTCTTTTCTGTCTGTTCTTTCTTTTCTGTCTTCTTTCTTTTCTGTCTGTTCTTTCTCTTTGTCTTTCTTTTCTGTCCGTTCTTTATTTTCTGTCTATTCTTTCTTTTCTGTCCATTCTTTCTTTTCTGTCCATTCTTTCTTTTCTGTTCTGTCTCTCTGTTCTGTCTCTCTGTCTGTCTCTCTGTCTGTCTTTCTTTAAAAGGTGAATCAGAGTGCTCTTGACATTTGAGAAATTAAGGGAGAAGTTCAAGGGTTCATCCCCATCATGCTTCTGGCGAAATCTGTCAGAAGACATTTCCCTTTTCAGCTTTTTATTGGACCAGAACTGCACCGTTGAAATTAAGAAATGTTTTTCCAAAGGCCAAAAGAGGCAGCAACAACAATCAGTTATTAAAACAGAAACAATAAATATATACCACAAAATAACAAATTAACAAAATAAAATGGTGAAATCTAAAACAAATAACAGCTGTTTAAAAGTGCGTCAGGATATGGACGACTGCTGCTCACAACTCCTGCTCGACTGGTTTCATGATCACACTTGTGTCTGTGTGTTCAGGCTTTATATCTGATCTCTGCTCTTCAATGCTCCTTCACAGTTTACCAACTGCACAAAATCAATTTCAAACTGCAATAACTGATTTCTTTTAACCCACAAACAAATTGTGAATAGCACTTTTAATTTTCGCTTTTTATTTACAGCTTCCTTGAGATCATTGATTTGGAAAACAAAATTTTATAACACTATCTAATCATATCACCACAGTTCACTTCCACTATGAATTCATAAATATAATATGGTATTATTTGTAGTCATTTCAACCTCAGTATGCTAGGGCTGTCCCGAATACCATTTTTTGGGCTCCGGATATTTGAAAGTAATCAGCAGAGAAGCTGCCAGACATTTATCTGTTCTCACATTTCATTGTTTACACTGTATAAATTAACCTAAAGCAGCTATTTCCTACTGCTCATAGCTTAATCCCGACAAAACACTACAGTGAATTTCAGCCTGCATGCACGTTTTTTCAGCCTAAAATTGTTGAAACTGGGCAGCTATTATTGGAAGCAAGAGCTACCCTGTGTGCGTGCGTGCGTGCGGAATACAAACCCAACAAACAAATACCTGAATAGTCAAATATTTGGATCCAGCCCTACAATATTCTCTGCTATCCCGAAAGAATACATTTTGACAAAATTACAAAATTATATTTATATTTTATATTTATTATATATTATTATATCTCACATCTGCTTTTTTTGTGTATTAAGTCAAATTTTAAGTTGGACATGCCAATTTTATGGTTTCACCATCAATTATTGAGTTAGCTCAATAGACAGACTTAAAAATACCAATACAAACATAATAATACCACAATTCAAAACGTAAACACTTTTCCATTAGAAATATGAATGTAATGTTTTCATTATATCTATATTATACTATATACATATAGTATTTTATCTGATTGAATAATTAATTGAACTTTATATATTTGATATCTATGGAAACTTTGGGATCTTAATTATATTTTGATTAAAGTTTAGAGATACTAAATGGCAGTAGTTTTTAAAAGTGGAGCTGCCAGGAGCTTCTGTGAATATGTGGCAGCTGAAATCATGAAGTGAAGTTGTGGTTCTGCTCTCTGTTTGCCCCCGAGGATCATTAAAATTTCATCGGATTCGATCTGGTTCATCATAATTAAAGCAGCAGTCGAACCCAGAAAATATGGAAACACAGGAGGGTTTGTTTCATCTGGATCTTTATAAGCAGGAGAGGGTTTTTTATCAGAACACATTTGTTTAGTCAAACTGAGCGTTACAACTTTTCACATTTGTCTCATCTGTCTCCACTCGCCATGCTGCTGGGTTTAAACATATCCGTCCTCTCTTTCCTCAGTTGACCTCTTCCTCATGTACTCCGTGGTCAAGCGGCTCGGAGGCTACAAAAAGGTGAGTCACTTCATGTCACTTCAGTTGATTTAACTCATTTAAGGAAGAGATTGACATTTTGGGAAATATTCATATTTGTTTTCTTGTGGAGCGTTGCATGAGAAGATTGAAACCACTCTTCTGTCTCTACGCTAATTACTTAATTTAATTCCATGTTTAACGCCATCGCAATCTCATCAAAGAGGAATGTGGGGGGGGGACTTATCTAGTCGGCTCATTGGAGCCCTGGTTTACAAAGAGGAAGGCAGCTCCGTTAGTTGTGTAAAATAAAGAGCAGCTATACGGATCAAACAAGTTAGCGAACACTACCTGGCAGAAAAGTGAAAGTTAGCTCAACGGTTATCCTAAAGTTAGTAGAGTTTATTTAATATTTTGGGAAGTTAGAATGCTTGTGTAATACACTTTTCCTATCTTATCTTATAAGTTAGTGTAGGAACATTTACTTCAGAACTGTTCATCTGTAATGGCTTTTTTCCCCCTAAATCAGGTCCTAACCCTAATTACCATGGTTACCAAACCGTTACAATAGGATCTGCAAGTTAAGACGTTTCTGTAATACGGCCCCAGACATGTCACTGCATATTTCTCAAAATGTCAAACTATTCCATTACCTGCAATGGTTTCACTCCAGATTTATGTAAAGGAAGTTGCAAGATAAGTTGAAGATACGACCGTTACAATATTGTCGATATATATTTGAAATAAAGAAAGATCAGTAGTAACTTTTTAATGAACTGTAACATTTAACTGTATAAAATGAATGAAACAGTGGAGTTGTGCCTGAAACAATCAGTCGTTTCTCAGCAGTTTACAGTACATAAACACACAACAAAAGCAGCTTTACAATAAATGTAAACAGGCAGACGGGACAGAAATGGGCGCTATAGTTTCAGCTCACTGCTTCACTGTTTCGCAACAAAAGGCCCGTTGAATCGCTCATTTCACCCTCTGTACTGAACAATACTGTATTATACAACATAGTGCTACACCCCTAATGGCACACTGGCACACACCACTCCGCTCAGCACAAAAAAAATCAACCCGTATTTCATTCAAATGAATTTGAAATCAACACATGCAGCCTAATCCTAAAATACATTCCAGCTGCGGTCACATATGATTCAACTCCTCATTCATTTTCATGATGATTACATGTTGAATATTATGAAGGACAGAACCTGCCAAAAATAAACACATACATATATAAATCACTTGATAAATGAATTAATATGTCATTACATGTACCAGAAATAATATTGTATTAATCCCCCTCTTTATTTACTTTCCTCTTTAATTGTCTTTTTATGCCTTTTTATTAATTTTTACTGTTATTTATTTTCCCTTTGAATTTATTTCCCCAAACTCATTTAGTTATGTATTTTATTTGTACATTTATGTTTACATATATTTATGCATTTTTTTCTTCATTATGCAAATGAGGGAGACTTGTGTCATCGATCAACAAATAGGTGAAAAGTTGACTTCATGACACCCCCCCCCACATTTGCATAGTGACGAAGAAATGTGAAAGAAATGTATAAACAAAATAACACAGAAATAAATTAG
>JAOVVB010277755.1:0-17589 GCA_028570985.1 Heterobranchus longifilis | reverse complement strand
ATATTTTGCAGTACTGTCATGTTATGTTATCTGAGTTTTTGTATATTTGCACTCTCTGTACTATCTGTATTCTTCCAGCTTTGTATTGCAACTGTTGCTCAGGACAAATACAGTTTTATCTTATCTTATAATTGTTGAAAATACTGCACATTAACACACACTTAAAAATGTCCTTATATCTGCTTGTAACTACATGTTTATAAATGACAAAATGGGAGACCCAGTTAACAAAGTGTTACCCAGCTGCAGCCATAGCTTGTACTATAATACACTGTATACCAACATGTATTACTAGAACTATAAGCACAACTTTGCAGGAGAACTGAGTATTTGTCACCACCCAGTGGACATACTGAGTACTACTTTACACAGGATTTATCAAACTGTAGCTTTCATGTACAACACGGCACATGACAGAACATTGAGCCTAATGTAAAGGATTATTTGGCATACCTCATGGGATCAGAGGGGTCACAGCAGGATAAGTAAGCTGACACAGCATCTGCCACTTCTCTGTCCGTTGTGACGTCCCACAATCCATCTGTGCCCATGACCAAGACATCGTCTGGGCCGTGTTTGTTTTCATCCATGTTATAAACCTTCACCTGTGACAGAAAGACATGTTATTTATACAGTTTTATTCATGATGCTGTCATGATCTATAAAATAATTCTGCATAAAGAAGAACATTTTTTGCATGTGTTTTTGGTGCTGGAAGATTAGCAAATGGCAGAACCTTCATTTACATAACAAAAGCTGCTCATGTTGACATTAAGTTACTTATTTAGAGTGACTTACAACAAGCGAGTGATAGAGTTAGATAAGATGAGCTCAAGAAATAGAGGCCTGATAATATTCCTGTAATGCTGACAAGTGCTTGAACAGGAAATGAGAAATAAAGTCTCTCTCACTCTCTATTTTTAACTTCATAAAACAAAAATAAGAAGTGCTGTGATGAGTGGCAAGATACTGAAAAAAAGGATGTGCGCAATTGTCTCAAAGATTCAGATGACTGCATGTATTACAGCCCTGTGTACATTATGAATTTTAATAAGTAGAAGAAGGAATTTGATCTTGAAAACAAAGATATATTTAGATATTTACAAGTCAGTGCTTATTATGTGAAGGAAAAAAGACAATGTATCCACTGCTCCACAGTGACTGATGTTCTGGTTGGTGCACATAATCAGAATCATCTCTAAACTGTATCAGAGTTTACAAATTAATTTAGTCACACATGCGTAGGAGAATGAAGGCTGAGGTGAAAAGCTTTGTTTGCACAGACACAAGATTCTCAGTGTACCGCAACTTATTTCTGTTCTTTGATATCATATCTTGGATTGAAAAGAAATATTAACTGGTTGAAAACGGAACCTGACAGACTTAAACAATGTATGGACATTATCCCAAATGTTGTGGTTGTCTGCCAGAAGCTGTCATAAACTGAATTATCAAATTTTAAGCCACATTGTTCCTATACATTTTTAGATCTTGGTTGCTTTCAACTATATATTTTAACCGGATGAAGGACTTTAGTCACCAGATGTCTGGATCTTAAGTTATCAGAGAAACAAGCTGAACAAACGTTAGCGGCAGCTCGGCTCGCAGCCCCTCGGGGACATCCTTTGTCCGCCGAACAATGTCGGAGAAATACCTATTTTTCAGTGTCTTTGCCAGATTTAATCACCTGGTTCGTTTGTTTTGGAGAGGAGGAGACCTTTGTGGATATTTCGGGTCCCAGTAAAAAACCTCCTGAATGATGAACACTGAGGGAATCCTAACCGGGAGAAACGGACTGCAATGACGGCATCGCTCCGTTTTTTTAATACTGTTTTGACTGAGAGAACCCCTAGGTGAAAAAAATGACTGCTGGAGTGAACAAATCTGTTCCTTTGCACCATATCTGAGCAAAACGGCAACAGAAGCACATCAGGAGACGCAGCTGTGAGCGACAGCTGGCAAACTGAAGCCCAGAAGCTGCTCAGATGTAAGCGGCGATGATGAGGCGACTGCTCTGACTCCTCACACTCACCTCCGGGACGCATGAGAGGAAGGGCTTGATGTAAATGTTGGAGTTGTACACCTTCAGGTCATGATCTCCCAGCCCGCGGGTCACTCCGATTGTCGCCATGACTCGTGCCTGTGTATACCAACAAACACACACACACAGAAACACACACACACACACACAAACATTTAGGCTATTGGTTTGGGATGTGATTCAGTTCTAGGAAAATCCACTTATGAGGGATTACTAAGTGAAGACCATGTTCTCTCAGACAATAATGAAAATGTTGAGCAGGTCTCATTTCTACCCGGAGGGACACTGAAGAATTTAACAAATAACTTGTAGATGTAAAATCATTTCATTAATCTGCACAGACAGACATAAAGATACTGCAGATAACATGACCAGACAATAATGTATCAGCTGTAGAGAATCTGTGTATCAAGTACAATGCATTTCTTACCTTTTTACCCTCTCCATATATCAGGGGGAATTTCAGATCATCTTCTACGATTGTCTTATAAGCCCTGAAACCAAACAAACCAACAGATCTCAGATGTGTTACTGAAACACGACAGTTTGGAAAATTATTCTGCAAACTTTTTTTAAGAATAATGCCAACAATTCACTGGTTCTAGCATTTCAAATGTTAATATTTGCTGCTTTTCTCAGTTTTTTTTAATCATTGTAAAGTTAATATTTTGGGTTTTAAACTTGCATGAATAATTATAATCCAATAATATAATATATATATTCATCTCAAATGGGTCAATCTGCATAATGCATACTTTTACTTTTGGTACTTTAAGTATATTTTTATGCTGATACTTTTGTACTTTTACTTGAGTAAGATTTTACTTGTAAGACTTTTTATTTTTTATTTTTACACAGTAGTGTTGCTACTTTTACATAACATATCTAACATAACATAACATAAGATGCCAAATACAGAGTAAAGTGTTCATGAAAAATGTCAGAAATGTGATTAAAAAGGATCTCCAGGTTTACCAGCCAGTCATGGTGTGGTCTCTGTAGAGCATCTTTTTTCCCAGCTCACTGTGCTGGATCCTACGAGGAAACTCAATGTGAGTGAACTCATTACCCAGGAGCTCCGGCCTCAGGAAGCCCTGGAGTGACACACAAAATGGGACAGGTCATTTCAAACTACAGAATAAAATGCTTTAATTAAGCCTGAACGTCTGTCACGACTCTGAAGAGTAGCTATAAGATTGCATGTGTAACAGAAGACCTGCAGTACGGTATTCTGTAAACTGAAGACACAAAACAGCTCCCTGTTTTAGCAGCAAACAACCACCCACCCACTCTGTGACTCACAACTACAACCACAGATTATTTCAGTGTGATACAGGATTTCCTCCCTCGTCCTCATCATGCTCAACTTTGCTGTTAGTAAAACCTCATTTGACACGTACAGAAATAGATCAACTGTTTATATTTATACTTTTCCTTTTACAGCTTGCGATGCATTTACAAGATGATAAACAGATTCTACACAGTTAGTGTCTGTTGGTTAAATAATTGTATTTCAAGCATAGAAAACAAGAATACCAGATACTGTAGCCGCTGTCTCTCTGACTCAGGTGTGAATTCATTCGTCATGGGAATAACTTCATTATTTCGTATGATTATGGCCCTGCAGAGAGAAAGAGAAGAGAAGGTTCACACACACAGAACCACATTTTCCTTTTTGTTTTGTTTTATACAAATAGCTCATATGAGTAGGTGGGATAGAAAGAGTATTGGGAGGAGAAAGCTGCAGTATGCAAAGTGAACCCCAGGGGGCGCATTAAGCTACAGAGAAGATAAAATAGAAACTGAAACTGTACAGTGGAGCGCTAGAGTGAATTAAACATAAATCAAACTCATGCTAACATCATAAATTAAAACTGTATGTCCGAAAAGGAATAGGAAGAAGTTAACATATATCAAGTCCTACCCCCTTTTTTCCCCCAACAGTCTCTATGTTAACATTACGTTTCCAGGCAATTAAATCAAACACGATAAACATACAAATCAGAAGAAGATCAAAACAAAATAAAAGATAATCAGAATGTAACAGTAACAAGAACCTGCCAGTCCCATCTCATATTCAATATGTTATTTTTAAACAATCTTTTAAACGTATTTAATGTTGTACACTTCCTTTAACTGGTATTTTGCATTCTTTGCATTCCTCACAGGTTGTTTCTTGAACATACAGGTTCCTCTCAAGTCATATCAACTTTCTCTTCTTTGGAACAACTCCTGGGGCTAACAATTGTTTTTTTTTGCTTTGTACATTAATTGAGCTGTTTTAAGGTCAACTAAGTCTTTAATTTGTAGTGTTTTTAATTTGATAAAAAAAAGTGGATTTGTTGGTTCTCTGTAGGTAGTTTTGTTTATAATTTGTGTTGCTCTTTTAGAAAGTAGAAAGTTTTCTCTCACCTGCTATCTCCAGCATTGGCTACGTAGAGTTTCCCCATTAAATGAATGGCAGCTAAGGCACAACATCCACCAGAGATGGCATATGATGTTTTTTCCTTTTCAATTAGGTCATCCTGAAATAAAAATAGAAAAAAACAAACTAAGTAAAAACAAAAGGCTATAAACCCTCAGAGGTTTAAGAGCTCATTTTGCTTCTCATCATCCTGAAAAGCTCATTATTTTCTCCATAAATATTCATATTCAAAACAAAACAACAGTGCTGATGTAAAAACAAGGAGGCTTTGAGGAATGTGGGTTATTATCAGTATCATCTAAACCAGACAGAAGTTGCATCAGAGACGAGTATCACTTTGAGTTCACTGACAGATTCGGCATACTTGCCCAATTTAAATCCTTGAGTTTGGATAATTATCCACAAACAGGATGAGATCAACATTTTAAAAAAATAGTCTGCAGCCATGCTAGCAGGTCTGTGAGGCTCAGAGTTGCCAGATGTACGATAATTATCGTATTTGTATGATTCTTTTTTTTCCTCTGGACGATATACGACCAATAATGGCCAAAGTGCAATGATGTATGACAACTTGACCATTTTGTGATGCGTTGTCTCATTTGATTTAATTTCCCCAAATTATCAGGATAGCAAAATATGGATCCAGTTACTGATAAATCTGGACCAAAGTGGAGGATCAACCGAGACAGACAGACCACGTCTCCAGCATGGCTCCAAATGCTGTGAGAGAAAGTTTGGTTCACCAAAATAAGATCTTTGTTGTCTTGTTTTCTCACATAGTTTGTTAGTGATCATCTGCTCACCATCTGTGTGAAGGCGGTCTCTATGACTCCCATCACCAGGCTCTCCAAACTGACAACCTTCTCCATGTGAAAGCGTACTGAGGAGTCGCTGACAGCATCGGGGTCTTCTGTATCCTGCGCGGCCCCCTTCTTCGTGTCCGCCTGGTACGGGCTGCCGTTCTTGGCCAGGCAGATAGGAGGCGCACTGGTGGGGTTCTCCAGCAGGTGGCAGATTTCTCCCAGACGGTCTCTGATGAGGCGGTGAAGGAGCTTGGAGGCCATGATGGCGGCTCCGGAACCTGCGTGTCCATCAAACACGCCCCAGAAGTGCAGAGGGATTCCTGTACTATCCTAAAAAAAAAAAAGATATGAACGTAAAAATGTATAAAATAAATGTAGTAAAAATAGTAGTAGTAATAAATAAAATATAGAAAAGTACAAATTCCTATGGTAATTATTTAAAAACCTCCCATGAGATTACAACTCTGAGCAGAGGGCACAGATTTGTGAGGGTTTACAGGCTCTGGGTCTGCAGCTGCTGACAGTTTTAATGCTCAGCAATACGCTTCTTCCATTTCAGGTCTTACTGAACCACCATTGCAGCAAATGTAGATTATAATATTTTAGGAAAGCTGGCAAGACATCAAAAACTTGTTGCTTTATTTTCATGATTCATATAGCATAGTTCAATCAAGTCGTATTACTGTTTTGTTTTGTTTCTTTTCTGTCTTGTTTCTTTTGCTTTAATACTTTTTCAATTCTGTTGTCAATTTTATTACTTTATTACTATTTTAAGGAGACAAAACCAAAGAATTTTACTCTCTTATACTTGTATAATTGAGATGAAACAATAAAGGAATCTTGAATCTTGAATCTAAAACAACACAGAACAGTGTCTGCAAAAAAACATGAAATTGAAGTAATAAAATCATGTGATCTGTGATATCCGTCCTAACAGGATCTACACAAGTGATGGAGAGAGCACAGTAAAAATCTCCTCATCGCAGGGCTTTTGCTTTTCTCCCATGATGCAATGCGTGGTGGAAAGGCGTTGCCACCTTTGTGTTTGCAGGCATGTTTACACGCAGAGTTGGCCTGACTGACTAACTAACAAGCACGAGACATCTGCTTACCGCTCTGATGCTAGACTCACGTGGGGGAGGGGTGCAACAACGGATGATGTAATTCATTTACACCAAATGGAGGACGTGTGTGTGCGCGTGTGTGTGTGTGTAGTACGTCTAAAACAGATATATTGACCTGAAGAGTAAGCATTTATAGAAAGATTAAAGGACTACAATCACTAAACAAGTCTTTGGTCTGTGCTCTACCAATGTCGTCATAGTTCTTATGAAACACTATTGGCTCACCGGATGTATAGTGTGGGTATAAAGCCTGCCATCTAGCACATCTCTCACGTGGCATTCTCCTCCCCTTCCACTAAATACTTTGCAAGGGCACCGTCGCTGCATCCGGGACTTAGTGCCACCCAAGAGTCTCTATTTACAGAGATAAGTTAAAGTTAAAATTAAAGTAGCAGAATTTGGCTAAAAGTCTTCTTTTGGGGTCATTTTTGGGACTTTGAGTTTTCTGCAGTTACATCTTCTTCACTACAAAGCTGAGGGTGAAGATATAAACATTCCAAAAAAACTGCCTATCTTGTATATTTTTGTAACCATTGGGACTTGTTTCCGATGCTTTGCTTTGTAATGATGAGACGAGGAACAGTGAGGGATGTATCTGAGATAATTTGGATGACACCAGGGTTTTCCCCGTCTATTTAACTCAAAGGTGAGCCACCTTTGTTGAACATGCATTGCAAAACTTTTGTGTAATTCTGTTTTTCTTCTTTTTCATATTTAACAGTCAACACAGGAAGCACAGAGCAAGTGGCTCTGGCTTCTGCAGAAAACACAATCCCTCACAGCATGTTCATTTCGTAAAGCAGCCGCTCTAAAAACTGTGTATGCCACACACGTTTACCAGCCTTTGTCTCAGAAAAATCCAGGGAAACCCCCAGAAAATAGAGAACAATTAGAAGTGCCACAGGGACCGGAGGTGAACCCATCAATACTAAATAGAATACAAAGACACCACTATTGGGTATCAGAAAACTACAATGCATGCAATGATGTGATTATATTTTCAATGCACTATACTGCTCAGACTGCACTGTGTTTGAAGCTACATTACAAACACCTCAGACACCTTTAGGACTTAGAGTACACTGACGTCAGATTTTAATCACTAATTGTTTATTGGAGCAGCCAGCCTTCAGCGAGACATTTCACCCCTCGTTCACTGACGTGTTGTGATGTTCGGGAGCTTGCTCCTTCGCTCACCCCGTTGTCCTCCAGCAGAGAGGAGTTGCGGTGTTTGCCGCTCGGCTTCTTCACAAACAGCTTCTCACAAGAGGCCTGGTCCTCGTTCAGCATGCTCTTCCCCGCATTGATCACCCTGATGGAGAAAGAAGCGAGGAAGAACGGTGAGCCTGCAGTCACATGATTTATAGTGTTTCCTACATCCATCCACATGAAAATATAATAGCAGCCAGAAATATGGAGAGAGTTGAAGAGAGAGTGAGGAAAAAAAAAGTGGAGCAGGATGCTGTCATGTCCCAGAGGGAACTTGCAGGAGGGATTAAGTGTTTTTATTATGAGCTGATGCCTGCAGAGGATAATAGGTTTAGAGTAATGCACTGTTTCATACTGTAGCAGCATCATCTACCCTGGTGTGTGCTGCAGGAGTGTTCGCTGGAGTTACTGATGCAGAAAATGGTGAAGAGTGGTGACGCTGTTACGAAACTGTGCTAAGGTCTGTCCATGGAGAATAGTAATAAGTAGTGACAGATTTCATCACACACATGTAGTTTGACCATACAAATGACAAATATTCTAGCTCTACAAATAATGTAAAAGTAGCCTGTAGGGGGGCGGGACTGTGTCCGAAGCAACAGTCTGCTATTCAGAAATAACAGACATAGAATGCCATAATCGACCAATCAGAATCAAGTACTCAACACAGTTTTAGATTCCTGGATGTATTTTTCCAGTCGTTCCAGGTAACCGTTAATGTCCATTCATTTCATTACATTATGAAAATCAGTTAGCAGATTCTTGAAACTTACTTGTAATCCGAAACCTGCATTAATTGTATTCTATTATTTATTTTTTTTTGCGGGGGGCAACAAAAAAGTAAAAAATATTATAAAGTTGTTATGTGTTAGCGGACATATCCAGCAGACACAAGGCAACATTACCATTCATTTCTGTGTTTCTGTCTACCTGGAGATTTTAATGTTTGCTCTGAGTTTTAGGCTAAGACTTTACAAACAACCCTGAGGGAACTATCTGGCTCTTTAGCTGCTACATGTAAATGCTTCACTATGTTCACTAGCTAGTTGCACCTTGGGTGGAAAAAAAAAGCTGCCTCCTGCCTCTGTAATTGATGAGAGCTGTGAGAGTGAACAAAAACATTAAAGTTGCAGGCCGTAAAACCAAAACAATGTGCTGAAAGACGGTAAAAAGCTCTGTAGCACTGAGAACTGCAGTCAGGTGATAATTCTCCATGAGTCTGTAACCACAAGAGACTCCTTTCACATTACTTATCATAATTCATTGTTTTCGAAAAATATTGATTAGCGCAGCCTTAACTGTATTACCACGCAACGATAATATCTCAGCACTGAAAATTAATGCAAACTTCATTCTAATAGATTACACAACTCAAGCACGTTTCAAGAATCTGCTAATTGATTTTCATACTTCACTGAAGTGAATGGAAACTAATGGCTGCCTGCAACAGTGACAAAAAACAATACACACATCTAAAACACAACAGCATTTCAGTTTTGCAAAATGGTAAAGTATATGCAATCTGTAGTAAACGGGCTACAACATACAAACATCCCCTGGCACAGTCCTTTAAGCTGCCACATTAGGCAGCTTTGGAAAGGCTGCAGTTTGGACCTCATGCTGGCATATTACATAACATTTTCAGTTTCAATTATAGATAAATGGCACATTAGCTGGATAATACAGCATAATGCCTATTGCGCAATTCCAGTAATTGAGGCATTGTCATTAAGATTCCCTCGGAAACTTCTGCAGAGGAGGGATTAGTCATTTATCAGTTACTGCTGGGATCATCAGAGGAAGGGGCAAGATTAAGAGACCATCACTGAAAGAGAGACCATCAGTGGCAGAGAGGAAATACTGGATAGTCAAACAAAGGAGACGAGAGAAATCCAGAGTAAAATTCTCATCAAAATAAGACCTTTGACCTCTCACTTTCCAAATAGCTCCTCTGATTACAATCACTGTAGGAAATGGTCGCTGTCTGGCCAGAAACTCTGATATCAGACAGCAGCAGAAATGAGGCAAAAAAAATGCAACTGCTGCCCAAATCTGGATTATAAAAAGCCTTTTCACTGTCTAATCAGTTGAAAGCAGCAGACAGGCATCACAGTGTCCTGCAGTGCGCTCTCTGCATTAGGACTAATGACGGGGAAGAATTTCAAGTCGCCTGATTCTCGTTGAAACTTTCTGCCAAGGCCAAAAGTTGGCATACAGAGTTTATATGTTGTATTTATTGGATGCATCAGTATGTTAAACTAGCTGAAATAATGGCCACCAGAATACCTCTTACACTGTTTTGTCTTATAATGTTACTCCTCTTAAGATGTTTTCACATTGTGATCTTTTAAATGAACAGATTTTATAATAGTAAAGTTAAAGGGATAGTTCGGATGTTTTTTGAAGTGTTGTAGGGTTGTATGAGGTATTCATCCATAGTTGGTTTATTATATACAGTAGATACACACCCTCGCTTTGGAGAAGCAGACAGGAGTCCTGACATGGAAGCTAAGCAATGTAATGTTTTCACTGCTTTACCTTGACATCAAACCACCCTTTATGATGGGGGAACTGAAGCAGTGATATCACTGTCTTCAAAGCCACCAGACTCCTTTGACAAAAACAGTAATTTTACCTCACAGAACACAGGAGTTGCTGGTCTACCACTTACTAGAAATGACTGTTTATGTCAAATGAGTCTGGTGGATATGAAGAGAGATAGAACAGCTTCAGTTCCCTGTTGTAAAGGGCTGTTTGACTGCAAGGTAAAGTGCTGAAACTCTTTTACATATAGCATACACTTAAACAAATACTGATTTTTAAAAAAACAAAAATAAATTAAATACTGCTTTACTGTAGCAGTACATTGCTCAACTTCCGTGTCGGGACTCCTGTCTGCTTCTTCCAAATGGAGGCGTGCCGAATAAGTAACTCATATAACCCCACTTCAAAACATCCAAACTATCCCTTTAATAATGTTGAATAAAATATCACAGTGGAATGATTAGTTTGTTCTGCCTTGTTACAATACTTTAGAAATGAGAAACTACAAATCATTTCACTTGTTTTGAGAATAGACTATGGTTGAATATGAAAGTAAATGCCTCCTTTCTACATTTTTGCAGTGCAAAGGTTTCACCACTCCCTAAAGAATCAGCAATTCTTCTGTTTTGAGAGCAGTCACATGCGCTCAATGAGGTATGATTGAACATAATGTCAGTGCCGTGGGAGGATGTGATTCTAAACCCAGGAACTCGAGCCTTAATGTGACTTCTTAACTCTTTCTCATATCTACGTTTCGGTCATATGTTTCCACAACTTGTGACTGAAAACCATTTTGGTCATGTTTGGTTGTTCTCCTACTGAACACTATATTATGCAAGGAAAGCTCAAAAGAGGAAGTTGAGAGTTCCAGTGAATTCTCTAATTGCGGTTGCCGGACCTTGTCAACGTCATAAATGGTCATAAAAATCACAAAAGTCTGCAGTAACATTTAAAGATGTGGTTAAAAATGTTGCAACTGACCTCCTGTCTTGTCAAATCCAGTGAATGAAAACACCTGAAATAATACTTTTAGATTTTAGGTTTTTGATAATTTTCCATTACAAATCTGACCTTTCTGACATAAGGATGTAACTGTTGTACCTGTGATGTGTGTTTGTGTGTGTTGTCTTGGATCATGATGCTTTATACATATCGAGTTTCAAATAAAAAACTGTGTGTGTGTTTGAGCAGTCTGGCCTGTGGGTGTGTATCTAATCCCTCTGCTCATTACACAGACACATTTGAGAGTCAAAGAGTGGACTGTTTGAGAGGATTTTTAAAAACTGAATGTGAAAAGAGATGAATGGTTGCTGCTAAAGCTCAGGTGGAGGTGGGCAGTTAAACAAACACTGCAGGCCTGTACAAAGTCTTCACCCATAGCATGCAAGAATCAGTCTAGTCATAGTCTGAATTCCTTTTCAGGGAGAGGAAGTTGCTCGTCATGTTTACAAAACACGTGGTGCAATGAAAACTGGCAGAGACAAATCCCCAAATACAGTAATAACAGGTACTGCAGTAACGTGAATATTGCTTAAAACATAAGTCAGGTACTGTAATTAAAACATGCTGCAACACAAACTGTGTCTCACCATCACTTTAAGATCTGGACACAGAATAAGTGCCAGTTTAAGCAGCTGTGAAAGTTTGAAAAAGGATTGATATGAACAAAAAAAAAGGTAAATAATTATGTTCATTGGAGTGAAATACATGGTAACAGTTATACTTCAACTTTCTCACAGCTTAAAATCTGCTTTTCTTCTATCGTGTTCAATAAAAATATACATAATTATGGAGCAACATGATCATTCATTTGGACTCGTGTTTGTGTCCACCTGATGAATGTAAGTCCAGTATTCACTCTCTTTTAACTCTGTTTTTGGTCTCTAACAACTGAAATATCATTTCAATTATCATTTAGCTGCTAAATGTTTCACGATGTTCATCAGCTAGCTGCCAACGTGTCTGTCTGCCGCTTGAGTGAACAAAACAGAGAAGTTGTGGCTGGACAGCTAAACAATGAGCTGAAACTCCGTAAAGTCGAGATGAGCTGCAGATTCAGATTCATTTGATACATTGTTATTATAAAAAAGATCGATTAGCCGCTTTAACAAAAGAGTTACTGTACATTCAATGCAAAGTAAGAGTAGATTTCATTTTCACTACATCACTTAAACAGAAGCACATGTCCCAATTATTTTCAACATGAAATGATTCTGTTAAAAAGTCATCCGCTCTCTTATTATTCACTTCAGGATCACAGAGAGCTTTGAATGCCTTTCTCTTGTACTTTTGTTCTCGTCTGACATCTGTTTATTCATGCATTAATAATATCACCGAGTTATTATATCATAGACAAATACATTCTATGTGGCGTAATAGATGATATTTATAGTACGAGTTATTAAAATGTGTTCCCATGCATATCTTGGCTTGAAATGAGAGAACATTTCCATGAAAAAACATTTCCAGCATGAGTCTTTTCCTCCTCGTGCTCTCTTTCATAATCTCTGTGCCTGAAACTTGCCTCCATATTCAATTGTATTAAATATCCATCTGACAAAAGCACTTTGAGTGGCTTACCGTAAGTGCACTCACACGTTTATGCTGACGTAACAGCGTTATAGCATCAATCAGACTCATTATCTCGAGCATCCTAAACCTGTGTGGTGCTAAAGCTGCAGACAGATTTTAGCTTCAAAATTCACTAAAACCTACATGTCTGTGAGACAGTGACTACATTTACATGCACACAATGGTTTCTGCCCTTATTCTGAAAAAGACAATATTCCTACTAAGCTGTTTTCAATATTCCATTAATATTCCTGTTTACATGCAGCCGTGCAAAACAGGATTTTCTTCATACTTTTTCACTGGCGGAGGACTTGTTGGACCATACAAACACAGCTTCCCTCTTTCATTCCTTCAACCAAGGCCGGCATTGTGATGTTTGCACAATGTGCATATACAAAAACCTGTTGATATCCACTTTCCATAATGTTTAAAAGCAGCTGTGTTTCTCCTTCTGACCAGAAATGTGGGCTTTTCTGTTGTGCGTGCATCTATAGCCCAGCCTTTTGTGTACAACAACCATAGCAACGGTAACTGCAAACAGCAAACTGTGGTAAAGACCCCAATTGAGATGCATATTCTGAATGTGCTGTACACATGTCCAAAGAATGCTTCTGAAACCTGAATAATACCGGCATATCGCATGTCGCACATCATAATCGGAAAATGCTATATTCGGAAGTCCTTTTTCCGAAAATCTAAATGGAATATGCTGTTTACATGACCTGCATCAAATTCTGAATACTGTCATATTGTGAATAATAGTGGAATATCAGTGTGCATGTAAACATACTCAGTAACGATGCTCAAAGCTTTTACTAAGCAACACACACGGTACATTAGGACCAGTGAAAACAAACAAATAAACTGCTCAGGCTTAACCCAACAACAATGAATCCTCATTAGCACCAGAATGACACTAATGAAGTGATATCAAAGTGGAGGAGTTACAGTCTGACTGTAAGTCAGGAGGGCGGCCTCCAACTGGACAGCATCCACCTCCACTGTTTGGCCGTCACTCATTACAGCACAAGGAGTAAACAGCACCAGAAAAAAGAGATGACGCTGACAGATGCTCCAATAGATAAATCTTGCTCTGTGAAGAATATAATTTCAGCCAGATTGATCTAAAGTGATGCTGCGCAGTTTAATCACCGGGTGTTCCGATCAGTCCACACACACCACAGTCCATTGAACACCTTTTGATGGCTCTTATCAGAGCCATATCAGCTGTGTGAGTGAATAAGTAACTTCTTCAATCAATCCCATATAAACACTGCTGCACATTCATCCAAGTGTACAACCATTACAACCTGATTACAGCAGTCATTTGGCATTAATGCTGCACTTTAGAGTGGACAGAGTCGTCATTTGAAATCTTAAAGGGGACATATTGTGAAAAATGTTCAGTGCCTGTGCACACACATTTGGGTATCTGGAGTGCCTAACAACCCACAAATTGATCTAAGTCAACCCAGTCTGTTTTTGTAGACTGCCTAGATCAGAAAACATGGGATTCAACAAGCCGTTCAGCTTTGGCTCCTCTTCCTGTCACATGCAGGCTCATTGGAATATACCGCCCCCCATCTGAGGGTCTGCAGCCACAGCCTGAGAACTACTTTTGCAAAGGTGCGCCATATTTTTCTTGCAAGCCAACAGAGCAGACTGGGCTTTTTCGGGAGGGGGCTTAAAGAGATTCAGACAGAAGGTGCAGGTATATTCAGACAGACGTGAGAAAAATAATGTTTTTTGAAGATTAAAGCATGTAAATATGTTCTAGTAGAAACTACAAGTATCAACCTGAAAATGAGTATAATATGTCCCCTTTAATTGCTTTTCAGGCACATTAATTTGGAATTGATTTGTTAGTTTTGTTTGCTCAGTGTGTGTTAATTTAGCACTGATGAGTGTGGACTTTTTGGATTTTTACACTCGAGCTGCACTGACAGCTGATGCACGAGCAGATCAGCTGATTAGATTGTGTTGTAAACAGCACTACTCATGCTGTGATTACAGTTTCAGCGACTTGCATCAACGTAATTTGCAGCAGAACGCACTGATGATGACGATGCACATTCCCACACTGACCTCCCTTCATGCATTACAACATCCTCCTCTGACCCCTCTCATTCACTCTTCTGAGACAGTTGTCGTCACAGATCTCTGTCCACGTCCCCTTGAGACTCTGTGCGTGAGTCAGCCTTTTTTTTCCACACTGGGTCCAGCAGGAGGACAAGCAGGGGGGGTATAACCCACATACTGTATACTGTATGACCAGAGCTATTCAGTCCTTCACATCTCCACCTCCTCTCCTCCTCCCCTCCTCCTCAGGGAGAGTGGAATGTCTGAAAGTGTTTTTCCTCAGCGGGAATCGCCTGAACAGCAAATTTCGGCCAATAGTGTGAATGACATGGTGCTGCTTTGTTTCTACCTGTGTGAGAGCACTGCAGGTGTATTCGAGTATAAAAGCTCCTGCAGTAAAGCCAAGGACATGAGGAGTTCTGCAACTACCCTCACAAAAAATGTGAACAGTCTTTTTTTTCTTTTTTTTTAAGATGAAACACAAAAACAGGCTCAAAGACTGAATGAAAAATACAAATAACCTCCCCGACAAAAAAGAAAGAAACTGAGCTCTGAGGTTAGCCTATATGAAGAAGTGTTGAATTTTTTAAATGTAAACTCAAAAACTTACCTATTTAGCCAGGCATTTGATTAAGAATGGTTTATAGACATTTACATTATTTTTATTCATTTATTTTATTGTAGGCCTGTAAAATGTAACATTTTTATTTTATCAGTTATTTTATTATTATTATTATTATTATTATTATTATTATACATTTTTACACTCATCTAGTTTTAGTTTATCTCTTATTTTTATTTATATTTTATTACAACTTTTAAATCAATTTTATTGTCATATTTTTACTCTTGCTTTGTATTTTCATCTAGTTCTTTAATCATTTAAAACATCACTCTAAATTCTTATTATAGCTTTTTAAATCGAGGTATCTTATGTCTTTTTAACTATAGAACATTTTTACATTGCACCAAGTCTCAAGACTATTTGGTGCTTGATAATCAAAAAAAAGTCTTGAGATTGGGAAAGTGGCTTTTAACTACTATGCTCCACACAAAAGCATGTAAAATTAGACTGCTCTTTTGACAGACATGGAGCAGTGTGAATGCATGTTTTCTTTGAATTGATGTTGATGTTGTCATTGGTCTGCTTGTTTTATAATGTTTATGTATAATATAATTTTTGTGTGCTTTTCTTTTATGACTTTAATCAGGTATGACTATTTTAATAAAGGTTTCAATCAAGCAATCAAATCTATTGTATTACTTTTTTTAATTTCAATTGTCTCACATTGGTCTCTAGTTGTAAAATGTTAAATAGTGTTGTGTTTATGGTTTAACGGTGTACACTTTTTCTGTCACATTATCTTATTATTATCTTGTCAGTCGTCTGTGAAACACTGCATTAACCTGTATGACAGGAGCTATACAAATAATGATAGGTGGATTGATAAATGTAAGAAAGCACACAGAAAGGCTTGTTAGTAACATATAGAGAGACATTTCCTGCTTTCACTTTTGCATCGCCTGACTATTCCAGCAAAACTAGTCACTAAATTGACTTGAGGAGGAACCTTGTTGTCAAACAGGCTATCTGTAAACACAAATGTCTCTTCACGATGATCGGGAGCGTTTTGACTATTTACATACTGCTCCTAATACCAGCGGAGGAGCACAGAGGTAGGAAGTGTCCAACAGCTAAAGGCCATATTGGCATCATTTGGCTGCTGCAGTGCTCAGAGCTGCTGCAGCAGCGCAGGCCTGACACTCGGGACGATAATAAAATCTGAATATTTTGTGATTTTTGGGGACATTGCGTCAATGAACGCCACTCACTCTGCGTATCCCGTCCGCCATGGCAGCCTGCTGTCTCTCTTTAACGTGAGCACCGGCCGTGACGCGTGCTCGGTGGAGTACTGCAGGAGCTCCGGGGTGAGGTCCAAGAAATCCGGCCGGCCGTAAGGGAAGCGCGGCGGCAGGCTGTCCGGTCCGCAGGTCCCCCCGCCACCTGAGTGATGGTTGTGGTGGTGGTGGTGGTGGTGGTGGTGTCCGTGCGGCATCATCCCTCCCACCAGAGTAGACATGGCGTTTTTAACTTTGCTGATCATCATCCGCACCAAAAGATCCGGAGAGGGAAATTAAACGCGATGCGATGTTACGATAAGACGTACAGAGAGAGAGAAAAAAAAACAAATAATACAGAGCCAGCGACGAGGATCATTTCAGGAAGCGATGTTTCCCCTCTCCTCGGCCCCATGTGACAGCTTTCAGCAGACACGATGTTTTCCTCATTCAAACAGAATAAAGCTCTCACTGCTGCTGCGTGCAGGTTGTAATCCAGCAGATGGCTATAACTCATCTCAGGAGGCAGGGCTTCACAGAGGGCTGTGCAACCTTAGACTGTAATAAAGAGTCATTATACAGTCTGTGTGTGTAACCAGCCGTGCACACATCATACACACCCAAAAATATATCTAACAGCTACTAGGAATATGTATGACCATTCCTTGTAGAAGAGAATGAGAGACCATTTGATGCTGCTATTTATTTTTATTTATCAGTGGGTTTCCATCTTATATTGTGCATTCTATGTATTCTGTAGTTTTAAATCTTATTTTTTACTATTATCATCAAGTGTTTTTTTATTTATGGCATTCTGTGTTTATGTTCATTCTATAGCACATTATGGCATATAAGGCATTGACGAGAACTCAGTTCAACTCAACTTTATTTATAGCACCTTTCACACACATGCAGCCCAAAGTGTTTCACTGAGTGAAACTGAAACAACAGATA
>JAOVVB010277745.1:0-17589 GCA_028570985.1 Heterobranchus longifilis | reverse complement strand
TATGCCTTGTGTATTAAGAGTATGTATTTTGTATTTTTCTCAGTATGCTTCCTTTAAAAGTCCCCTGTAAAAATGGATGCAGTTTTTTATTTTTTTTATTTTTTATAGTGTTTACATTTAAACCAAAAACAAAACAGGAAGTAAACTATATAAAAAATAAAATAAAAACTTAGAATAAAATAAGTAAATACATCCTTTTTTTAAACTGGGGAATTTTAAATGAAGCATACTGAGAAAAATACAAAAAAAAACCCACATTAATTCTGTTACTTAGCAACTTTTCTTGGTGCAGGAATGACTTCTTTTGGCATATGTCTGGACAACTACACAACAGCACTCTACACTGCCTGCTTTAAATTCATTCATGTTGTTAGAAAAGTAATCCAAAAGTAATAAACTATAATAAGTTACATTACTTATATGAAGTAATTAAAATAGTTACAGTACTTACATTTTTAACAGGGTAACTAGGAGGTTAATCTGTAACCTATTACATTTCAAAAGTAATAAGTCAAGATGTGTAGCATCCCTAAACTCACAACTCCTCAAGGACCCCTGGGGGCCCCTGGACCCCACTTTGAGAACCACTGGTTTAGACAAACAGATGACACAGACACCACATTTGCATTAATATTGGTTTCATTTAGTTATTCAGGGGAAAAAACACATCACATTTTCACCATTCATTCAACTGTTTTATGTACACATATAACAGGCTTATTTTAATACTTTTAAAATATTTGTACAAAATACACTGTTCTCCCTTTATAGTACGTGTTTATCCGAGGAGGAATTTCACTGCAAAAGGTCAGCAGCAGATGTGCGTTGATAATTTGTGATAATTTGATGGGCTTATTTGCTATTATTGCATGCTGAAACACCATTATTGCATAAGTCATTCCTTTGAGGGCTTCGGGGTGGAGGAGTTGCCGTTACTGTAACTGGCATTACCCCACCAACTCAGCCCATGTTTCTGGGAAGGTTTTTGCTAAAATAAAATTATAATAAATATGATTAACAAAGTTAGGGATGAGAGAAAGAGCTGTTTGGTGGTTTATACTTCAATCCGAGTCTCATTGCTCTTGGCAAAAAAAACAAAACAAAACATGCAGTGCTGAGTTTCATAAACCTGAGGAGAGTTAGTAACTGGTGGAAACAAACGCTCACCAAAGTTCAGAGGTTACAGCAACGCTGCTCTCTTAATGTTTCATCAATGTTGTGTTACATACATAAAATGAGTGGGGAGAATATATTGGCAAAGGTTCCTTGAAATGGAACAGTGGTTCTATACAAGAGGAAAGAGGAGATACACCATATCAGGCCAGAGTACAGTAACAGTGTTTCCACACTCCTACTACAGTCTTTAGTATAATTACAGGCAGTGGTTTTCTCTTTTTTTAACAAGTGGGACTCTGCCTTTCCTGACCTGTAACACTGGGGTAATTCAATTGGCAATACAACCCGTCATCTCAGTCACTCATGCACACACTGACAAATGCTCACAAACACACACACAAAACACACACACACCTCAGTCATTCGATTCCGATACACAGCGAGATTTCTGTATGACAAGACAAAGATAGAAAACAGTGTCAAACTGTTGAGAACCTTCCTCGTAGATCCACACATTCGACAAAGAAAAAGATGTCATCGGAATAATTGCTCGTCTGTTTTTAAAACAGTATAGGTTTTGAGATATATAAAAAAAAAACATATCTAAACAATGATTTTTTTTTTTTGTTTGTTTTTCAAAAAGAGAATTTTATAAAAGTGATGACTGGCACTGTTTGGGATCCTGTGATCACCCATGAGGCTACATAACCAGGTACTTAGTTTTGGAAAATACAAAATTGGTTTGTAGTCACCTGGTCGCACAGAAGTGACTGCGGAGGCTACCGTCCGTCGCTGTGACTACAACTATACTTCACATGCACTGGTTTTGGCGAGAGTGAGTGCTGATGAATATGAATGCCAATGAGAACAACAAAACACAACTGGTTACCAACAATAAATCCTGTACCTTCAACAGATTCTGGGGTGCTGACCACCCGGTAAGATTCACAGCAGGCAGTTTCTCAGAGGAATGCATATAAATAGGGGCAGCTTTTCCAAAGTAAGACAGAAAGCTAAGACAGAAAATAAACTACATTATTAGGCAGCCAACAGGGCAACACAACCAGTAACACACTATCCATTTCGCAATCATAATATAACTCGAGACAAGACTGGTTAAAATGTTAGTTAATTAGAAGCTAAAAACCGTCCTTGTTAATGAGCTGTGCTAACACATAGTTTCTGCTTTGTGATAGTTGAAGGGATAGTTTGGCTTTTTTCTACGTACACAGAGTGAAACAAACATATGCCTTTAATATGTCTGCCTGCAGTCTGACCGTGTGTTGAAGGGTGATCTCAGCCAAGCTGAGTTCAATTACTGGATGTCGGGAACAAATATCGGCATCTCTTAAAAGCAGCAAAATACACCGTTTTCCATTCATATGAACAACGGAATCACTAATATTTATCCACCATGGATGTGTGTGCATGTCATCCATGGGGCAAAACAGGCGACTGCCCAAGGGCCCCAGATCACAGGGGCCCGAAGGCTCTACGTTCAGCATGTAGCAATTAGTTTGTGGTAATTACAAAATGTATTTATTAATCCTTTATGCACACTCATATACTATATACACTCAGTGGCCACTATTATGTACATCTGTACAGTCTAATGCAATCCAATCTGCCATAAAGTCACCTTTTATGATGCATTAATGTTCAGGTTTTTTTGTCAGAGATGTGCTAATTAATGTGTGTTGTGCTGCATTATATTCATAGGTGTTTCTAATATTCTGCCCACCTCATGTACTGTATGTAAATAAGAAGGACAAAACAATTAGAAACACCTCTCAATAATATGTCGTCCAGAAAAAAAAAAGATGTTCCTCTACAACAAAACTGCTGATTATCCAGCGACCAGCGCACATTGTGAAACAGTCGCTGTTTTAAACATGTGGTTAAGTTTAGGCAACAAAACTACTCGGTTAGGTTTAGAAAAAAAGATCATGGTTTGAAACTGAACATTATAAACCTTGTAAAGGCTGAATTCGTGGCAGAGCTGAATTGTAACAGAGTGTACCGGTGTACCTAATAAAGTGGCCACACTGAGTGTATATTGTATTATTTCAGTTTATATTGTGGTTTCCTGAATAGATTTGTGCTTATGCACAAATTCACAGATTGTGGGAGTTTGGTTCTAAAGTTGGACATTTTTTAATTTCTTTGTTCATAGATGGAATTCAAATTAATAACCATCCCGTGTATTTTGTCTTACTTAAAAGAGAAGCTGCAATTTGACACCCATGAAGATACAAAACAAGGCATCCATGGGTTTGTCTGACTCCACAAAAAAGCTATTCCTTCAACCCCGGTACTGGATTCACAGGATCATGATATCCAACAGAACAAGGCTTCAAAAGTGAGACGTGAAAACTTGAACCGATACATCTGTTAGCACATTGATGATAAGGATTAAAAATGAGGGATGAAATTGATAGCTAACATCAAGCTGCGCTCGGCTGTGCTTGGTCCCAACAATCCCTTCTTGTGTGCCCTCGACCTTCACAGCCTTCCTGAGGAGGTTGGGGACAAATAAAATAAAAAACATTTAAAAAAAACATGGGGACAACATTACCCAAAGAGGGGGAAAAAAAATTACAGTCCTTCGTTCCTCCTGGAGTGAAATACAACGGAACATTTCAACATGTCAACCATTAAAATAACCAAAATACAAATCGAACAGATAAAATAAGCTTTTGAAAGTGTGCTGCGAGGCTTGTTCATCCATAGATTTGGAGGCGATTAAAGTGCGTGTCGGTCACTGTCAAAAACTGTCCAGTGAAAACGTTTCTTTGTTCTCTCGTCACATCAGACAGGAGACCCCAAATAGATGTATGATTATCTCTTCATTCGCATCCCTCCTTTCCTCCACAACTGTTCCTCTATTTTTCATGCTGATCTGAGGTCTGTTCTCCAAATGTGGAGTGATGCATCTGCAAGTCCATCTTACACAGCTCGTTCAGTCTGGTATTGACTCTTAAAACTCTTATTTTCCTTAAAGCTGAACACATAAGACAGTCAGGTGACACTCGTTTCCAAAACAGCATCACTTGCTTCCAGAAAAGTCTTTTAAAAAGTGAAATATTCCCCTTGAAGCACGGGTCACATCGCATTGGAAATAAGTGAAATGATCTCACCTTAATGACTTAAAAAAAAAAATCTTGTTTTAAGGAAAAATAAAGATTTAAAACTGAATACTAGACATGGAGCATTGGATTTTTTTTTTGCAGTAAAGAAAATATGCTGGTTCTGGGCATCATAGAAACAGTACACAGGGCTAGATGGAGTAGGTGGAGCTCTCAGACTGCTGCCGGATGTAGCACTGAAAACTCTTGTCTCCAATCGGATGCTCCCTGAGGAAACACAGAGAAAGATGGTGTTTGTTTGTTGGCAGGGGGTGACAGAGAGCTAAACATAGAACATAAATAACAACATTGTCTGTGAAGATTATTAGGTGCTGCTGAGCAGAGCTAGAGGCCAAAATTATGATGACAATATTATGTTATTTGAAATAACTTTGTACATGTAATAACAGGCAATTGTGGACTCTAAGACTGCACCACCTGCTGGCCCAAAGGGGAAGTTGCTCTGCATTGAAATAGATTTTACACCTAACATTTTTCCCGCAGTTCTCAGCCTCCATTGCAATTTATATACAATAACTGTAACAAAACATAATCTGAGCTACGAACATGAATACAAACAAACCACATACTGGCTGCCTATCTTTGTCTTCTTGAACTTGTCACGTTTGTACTTGGTGTGCTGCTGCTCCAAAGTCTGCACGGCTGAAACGATCAGTTTCAGGGTTTTGTAGGTCTCCTGGGGGTCATCGATGACGAAGCTGGAGTACTCCTCCTGTTCGGGCCCATCGTACACGGACTTACTGCCGCAGGCCTCTGCAGGGGCAGACAGACAGGCAGCAGAGTGAGAGACAGGACAAAAATAAACATGGAAAATGTGCAATCATACACGTGCATGCAAGCAAAAACTTAAAGGGGACCTATTATGCTTTTCCTTATTTTCTGTCATATATGTTACAATGTCAGGCGTTCATATTAAACAAGGCCAAAGCTTAAAATAATGCTGTAAACGTATGTAAAAGTAACATCTGTGAGCAAAAACCTCAGATTTCAGACCGTTCTGAACACCATTTCCAAAGGTTTTTTCTTCTCTCGGCTCAAGCTGACGTCAGCTTGTGCTGGATTTCTATATACGGCCATCTGCAACACCTGTCGACCACCCGTTCTTGACACAGTTAGCTGATGAGCAGGTTTTTTGGTTTATATTAGTGATGAAACACCAGATTATGTTGAAAATCGTTCATTCGATTCAAGACTTTTCCTGAGCTTGAAAACATGACTGTAAAAATCAAGACTTTTCCAAACTTTCAAGACTTTGTAGGAACCCTGACCCAGAAACGCTGACCAATCAGAGCAGACTGTGCTTTTTTTCAGCAGGGGGGCTTAAAAACGGAGCATCTCAGACAGAGAGTGAATACAGGTGCAGCAGTATGAGGAAAATAAAGTATTTTTTGATGTTCTAGTAAAAACCCAAAATACAAGTGAAAATGAGCACGATAGGTCCCCTTTAAAAACACTCTTGTCAGCATCTGACCTTGCATCTTGATCAGTTTGGTCATGTATGTGCTGAACAGGGAATAAATCCTCTCGGTCTCTCTGTCTCCGTCTACGTCCAGCTGGATGTTTGCTGGGAGACCGCTGAAAACAGACGCACACAGGAGGATGAGAGAGTGGAAACAAAGGAGAGGAACGTGATGCTGCATAGATCTTTGACAACTCCACGTACCCAGTGCAGGGCGTGCACCCCGGCGCCGCGTCTGCTGAGAGCTTGCAGCAGAGCCAGTGGCCGTTGAGGTAGGCTGAAGGATGGTAGGTGCTCAGGCGTTTGCGGTTGCACTGGCTGACTTTGGTCAGGATGTCGATCCAGTCGCGCGCCTCGACGCAGTTGTTGGCCTGGATGTAGAGCGCCCGCTCCGGCTGAATGACCTGGAACATCTGGAGGAGGGAAAACGAGACAGCAAGTGAGGGAAGAGTCTAAATACTTGTAGGAGTGATTTGGGCCAAATGCTCAAAAGCTCCAAAGATTTCCTGGCTGTGTGGGGTCCTTACATTTTTCATCTTGAAAGACTCCTCCTCGAGCCTCTCTACAGCCAGAATGTTCTCTATGGGAATGCTGCACAGAGCGCCCTCGCCTGGACGTAAAGGGAAACACATCAGACATGAGAAATGATAAAAGAAAGTAAAGGATGGAGGAGCATAGACTGTATAAAAGAAGTGGACACATTTGTATCACAGTATTTTTTTTAGGATTGTGGCGGTTTCACAGTAATATATTTGAGTACATAAAATATAAAAAAAGCAGTACGATACTAAATACTTTATTAATCCCCCAGGGGGGAAACTGAGTGCCACCATGTAAACAGTTCAGACAACAACCATGACACAGAACACAAGAACAGTATGCACAGCACCACACAGCAACAAATGTCCACTCATCCTCATGAATGCCCGTACAGTACCACATCTCATTGTAACATCATAACATCAACCGACAACACAAGTTATCGACAGCGTTCATTAAAAAACTTCACTGCAGCAGGTACAAAGGACCACCTAAATCTCTGGGAGGAGCACCGAGGCATCAGCAGTCTATCACTGAGGCTATAACTTCCTGAGTTTCTTTCCCATTCTCTGCTCTAAAATCATATCTGGCGAGGCATGGGACAAGCCAGTGACAGATCCTGCCTTCAGTTTGTTAATCTTGTTCCTGTCAATCGAGTTTAAGCCACAACCCCAACAGACAAGTGCATAAAAAGTGTGTACAATTATTAGTGGTTTATGTGTCACAAATCATTGTGTGCCATGGTGTTTTGCCCCATTAAAGACAATTAGTTGTGGGTTATTAATTGTTGTATTAGAAGTTACAACAGTAAGAAGGCTACACATTTAATAGGGGACCCCGCTCAATACACTCACAGCTTGCCCCGACTGTAGCGCTCTACCTGGTGAACAATATTACATATGTTGTTGCAGCACTTGTTTCATGTATGCATTGATATGGAGGTGGATGAAAAATTTATATCAGTCGGTTCATCTGGTATGAACCGGTATGAGGACACCGCCGGTGGTAGCAACTTGTCAATCACAAGGTAGCCACGCCCTAAAGCATACTCTGCTTCATCATCTGTTTGACTCTAAATGGGACCATAATTTACTAATTGAACATCATGCTGCATTCAAGAAGACTTCAACCTAGCGATTGAGACCATAAACTCATTATGAAATGTTTACTGAGGTAATAAATCAAGTGAGAAGTAGGCTCACTTTCTCATTGACTTCTATACAACCGGCCTTCTTTTTGCAACCAGTGGAGTCGCCCCCTGCTGGTCATTAGAAAGAATGCAAGTTTAAGGCACTTCCGCATTGACTTTTGCATGTCAGACCCGGAGGCTACGTCCACTTCTTGTATACAGTCTATGGGATTTTATTTAAGAACTTGATTTAGTCTGCCATTCCTTTGTACATTGCATTGTGTGACAACAGTGTCCATCAACAGCAAAATAAAACAAAGAAAAAAATTAATGTAGTCTGCATATACTGAATCATTTGAGTACTTGATTTTGTGTCTTTTGGAAAACCCTGTTATGTAGTCTGGACTTTAGAATCAGCGTGTGTGTATGTTTTGGCCCGAGCTTGTTTGGATGCAGCACAAATGCATCGCCTGTTCAGTAACTTAATCTCCACCACATGTGTTGAACGCACATTGTGTTCAGACCAAACGTACATTCAGCAGATTCTCTCCCTCCTGCTGATTCTCACACAAGCACACACACACACAGACACACACACACACACACACACACACACACGACACAGACGAGGAAACAATGCAGCTGTAAGAAGAGCCTGGGAGACGTTTGACCTCACCTTTGGTTTTGTGGTAGGTAAACTCGTGATTGGTGAGGCGAAACCATCGCTTCTTGAAGTTCTTCATTCCGAAACGGTTTCTCCCTTGTGCCCTCTTTATCATGAATCTGAGGAGAAATGGGTGAGAGAAATACCACTGAAAGCCTTGACAGATATACAAATATATCACAATATCTTTATTTATCTGGCACAATGCATCCCTTATATATGCCTACAGTGCTAAATGTAAAATAGTATAAGTCAGTGACCGTTGGTAACCACCATTTCATTCTCCTGTGCAGTCATTAGTCTACATTTATCATTCCGTTTACATGCTTGCAGTTCCTTGTATTCATCGCTGCTGTACATGTAGAAAACTTCAGTACAGCACTCATAGATTTTAAGAGTCTATGAGTCAAAAAGGAGATGGGTCAGCAGATCAAAGATACCAATGTTTTTGCATATTTTACCCCATTACCTACAAATTGTGTATAAATCCCTACCTCACTTTTTGCCAAATCATAACAAGATTGTACACTGATTTCCTTCCTAACAGCCGCTGGTTTCCATTTTGTTTCAGCACATTATGAAAAAAATGGTGATGCAGTCGTAGACGGGGAGTATTTTGTCAACGCCTCTTGTTGGTGTGTTGAAGGATGCTCCGACACTCTGAGCATCATTTTTTATTGCAGGAAATTAGAGCTGAAACAAGTTGATAATTTAGTTGTTCAACAAAAAGAAAATCTGCATCTATTTTGATAATTTATTAATCATTTTTAAACCAATAATGCCAAAGATGGTCTGGTTCCTGCTTCTCCATTGTGAGGATTTGCTGCTTTTCTGTGTTTTATATCACTATAAAATTAATTTCTATACAAAACAACACAAGACGTCACATGGGACTATTTTCTAGCATTTTATAGATCAAACAATTATTTGATTAATAATGATCAGCAGATTAATCGATTTACAATGTATCATACATATTCTGCTTTTAATACCCTCTGTTTTATATTTCTGTATTGTTTTTATACTTATTTATAATGTGTCTGTTTGTCTGTGAAGTTTTCTGTATATTGTATGTACCACTGGAGAAGCTAATTTCGTTGCACAGCTGTGCAATGACAATGAAGGCATTGAAATTGAGATTTGTTGTTAATGGGCTAAAACATGTAAAACCACCGGTATGGTCCTTTAAGGGAGAGTAAACATCAGGAGGTCTTTGTTAGAGTTTGAGGGTCATAGCACCAAAGTTACTACTCTCCCACAGGAAGACTTTTCACACTACGGAGCCAAGAGCGTGCACATCTGCCACAACGCCCGGGGCGGTGCTGGAACCTCTGGAGGGATGTGGTCAGTCTGGATATAAAGGGTATAAAGGATCAGGATGCGGGCAGATATGTTTGTACAGTAACCAACCCCCGCTGTCACTGTCACACCAAGCATGTCCGGCATGGCGAGGATCGAGAAGGCCTATCAGCACTAGTGAGGGCTTATTAACACTTTACTTTATACCATTACAGTCACTGTACGCAGCGGTCTACTGCCATGTAAGTGCAGAAAGACTCAAATCCATCACATAGTGTCAGACAGTGTAACAGATGCCAGATATAAAGTAAAGTGCAGCAGCATCTACAGCAGCGCATGGTGTTGGTGGGAGAGAAAATGGCCGGCTTGGATTGGAGGGGGGGGGGGTGCACACACAGGGGGTCACAAGGGCAAAGCCTTTATATAGAGAAGCTCTTACCTGCCCTTCGTGCCTTTTGACCCCTTCCCATCAACCCTCTTTATAGTGAGTTTTACACTCCTACGCCCGGTAGCAGAAACAAAAGAGGGTGGGGATGTTGATGAGCCCTTTACAGCCTCATTAGAAATATCATCACAACAACATGTGTTGTTAGAGAGGGCTCCGTTTGCAGTGCACTGTAACTGCTCACTTTCAATCAGACCACGAGAGCTCAAATCCAGCTCTACTTTAGTGACAGCTTAAAGGAATAGTTTGACAATTTGGGAAATACATTTACCATATTTCCTAAAATAGTGGGAGTCAAATAGAAGCCGGGTCTCGAATAATGGCCCGGGGAAAAAACAAGCCATTCTACTATAATAATACTATAATACTACTATAATAACCCAGCAGCCACTTAGCTTAGCACAAAGACTGCTTCCAGTTAAGCTCGTTGTAACGTTAGCTTCATATTGACCGTCCAGACTCAAACTCTCCACCAGAAAGCAAATATTTCCCCAAATGTCAAACTATTCTTTTAAGTTATTTCTCTGAGTCTGGACAGTTGAGCCTTAATAGTCAACCCGCCTGTGCAAAGCGAGAAACAAGTGGCAAGACAACCTTAATAAGGTGGTAAAAAGACAAACATTAAAGCTGCTTATTTGGCAGTGACGTTATGGTAACAGCCACGGTACATAAGACAGTTTTACAAAATCTCAAATTACCGTTGCAGAAATTCTCTACATTAATATAACATATGCAGGACTTCTTAGCAGTGGTATTGAGAGAGCTGTTTATAGATTTTTTTATTGTATTTGGGGTGTTTCTTTTCATGAGGTTAACAATAAGGTTTCGCCTTACCCCTCTTTGAGCATGATTGGTGTTTCAATACTCTTCTGATCCCATTTTCCCGAGGTGGAGATCAGGTCCAGGAACTGTGGAGGGAGTTACAAAGACGTCATATATCAACATATTTATTGTGGTGGTAACTTTTCTTCCCTCTCATGTGACATCCAATATCTCCAACTGTGAAAAACCACGCTTTAACATCCCTCTGTCAACTCCACTTTTTCAGTTCTTTTCAAATGTCTCCACTCTTTCATTACCCAGTTTTATCTTGACATAAAAAAGACAAAGAGAATATTTGATCGCGTGCCTGACAAACCGAGATTTATTGCATGTAAGAAGGAAAGAAGCCGAACACTCACATTCTTCACAGCGTCCGCATATTTCTGCTCATTGAAGTAGTCGTAAAACGCAGCCATGTAAGACTCTTTGAAATTGGCCTAGAAAGGAATCAAAGTACGGGAAGGATGAGTGACACAGAAGATTAAGTGTGAATTTTACTTTTTTAGAATGAAATGAAAATGAAGTCAGTCACAGGAATGAAAAAAAAACAAACATTTTAATGAGAGAAACTCACAGATTTAGACTTGGCGAGACTTCCCAGGGTCTGGATCGTCTTGGAGATGAGGGTGAGGGTTCGAGAGGTGGCGGGATCCTACGGAGACAAAAAGACACAAAATCAAATATTGAGAAATCAGCTATCACATTTGTCTACATCATAAAAGCACTGTATTAGTAATATGAAATACAGTCTAAACCTGGTGGGGCCATATACACAAAAAGTTACTGTTTCCAAAGTCAAGAATGAACTCTAAACTTCAGCTTTTATGCCAACAGGCATGAGAAGTCCTTGACGTGGACATTTCAATATAAATCTAAAAATAAACTAACAAAAGACTGTGTATCCAAAATACAGATACGCCATACCCCATTGAAACCCATTAAAACCAATTTTTTTGATCCCACGGCCATCACAACACAACATCATGCATTCTATTATATCACGCTTTCAATCAAAGTCCTGGCTTCAAAATTGTTTTTACAATTTTCCACCAGATTGAGACATTTTCTCATGTTTGCCCTCTGGGGCAAATATGTGCTATTTTCCAGGTTATTGCTGCTGTGTTGTGGAGCACTGCAGTGTTTGATGCAATGCATCAAAATCAATGTTGTTGCTAATCATTGACATATCCCAGAGTGTGAAAAAAAACCCTAGCTTTTAGTATACAGAAAATAATCATTTTTGTGTGTGTTTTTTTTTTTTTATTATAACAATAGTAGCATTATGTAAACAAACAGGCATTTTAAGGGTTCAAATTCAGAGAATTGATGAATATTTGGGAGTGATGATCAGGATTGAAGTTGGTTAAAAGATGTAACTCAGTGAAAGTGGAATATAATATTAATATATAATTATATGGCATCATCAGACATCAGAGCAAGTTTTTTTTTAAAGAGATGCACAAGGGTTAAAAGTCCGACTCACCGGATGATGCGGTCGTAGATGAAACAAGTTTGGGGACAGGATGGCTGGAGCGAAGAAACGCAGGAAAATGAAACTGCTCACTGCTGTGTATCGGACATCTTGGTCAACTAGAGAACATAAAGAAAAAAGAAATCACACACACTGTACTTGCTTAAATTATATCTAAGACATCACATATACAGTGAGTCTGGAAGAAGAAAAGCAGGGGCCGGATTCACAAAACCTTAAGAAAAAAAAAAACTTCTTAAGTGCTGCTTTCTTCTTAACTTCAGTCTTAAGACAAAAGTTAAGAACGTTTTTCTTTTTATATCGATAACTGACAGACAGCAGTAATGCTGACAAACATGCTTATTTTAATAAATTGAAATAACGTTTTGGTCAAAGATGCTATGCCTAATTTACATAAGCTACATGCCATAGGCCCTATCTCATTGGAGAAGGTCATAAGTAAGAAAATAAAGAAGTTCTTAAGAAATCGGCTAAGACGCTAATCAAGAATTGCACTTGAGAAACTTCTTAAGAACCGCCTAACTGTTTTATCTTAAGAAAATCTGGCCCCAGATTTGTTCAATGTGCTGACTGAACGATATAGAATGATTTATCATAACAGCTTGTTCTTCCGGTGACTGCAGTGACCTGTGTCGGCCAACAGGAGGCAGTGCAGCATGTGACACCGGGTGCACATACTCACTCATAATGAGTGTGTGGGAGGCTTAAGTGTTTTCAGGTTTGACACAAATAGCAGAGCACAAAAAGAAGAAAGTGTCCTTGGACATGTTGCACATCCCGTTCTTTATTGTCTATATCCTGTTCCTCATAATAGCAGCTTGCTTTGTTTCCTCCATCTAGTTATTCAGGAGGTGAGTTACCTTGGAAACGGGTGGCAGCGGACTCTCTCAAAGAGAAGAAGATGTCACACATGACGGTGGGACAGCGGACGCCGGAGGTGGTGATGACATTGAAGATACGGTCCACGTACTGACGAAGGTTTTCCTGAAGAGGGGAGGCAGGCCAGATATGTCAGATAACCAGTGGTGGAAAGTAACTAACTACTTTTACTCAAGTGCAATTTTGAGGTACTTGTACTTTACTTCAGTATTTCCATTTTATGCTACTTTCTACTTCTACTCCACTCCTTTTTGGAAGGCATTATAGCACTTTTTACTCAACTTACCCAACATAAGTCTTTGCAGATTCAATGTATTAATACAAAATATAAATCAACTAATTGATTATAATTCAAATTCATTCAAATTAAGCTACCCAGCAGTATATAAAGTAATTAAAATGAGTTTCACTTTTACCAGCCACAACACTGAAGTGATGAACACATTAATGTATCAATAATTATAAAACAATAATATAATATATGAAGGGTTCATTTGCAAAAACCGATAACTCTGTATTCATTTGTTTTCCTAAATCATGTTTTTTTTTCTTTTTTTACATCCAATCCAAGGAATATCAATGTTGGTTTATTTCTCTTCTTTAATTGTTTGTTTAATTTCCCTTTTATTTTGTAGTGTGTCCTTATTCAACTATTCAAATATTATTCTGAAATGGGTCATACTGTATAATGAGTACTTTTACTTTTGTACTTTAAGTGTATTTTTCTGCTAATACTTTTGGACTTTTACTACATCACTGCAGATAACACGCACACACGCACGCACGCACGCAGGCACACACACACGCACACAAACACACTCATCTTCTTACCCTGTTTGTCTCCAGGTTCTCCGACTCTTTGAGTTTGACCGGGTCGATTTCACAGGATTTATGTTCTGTGCAGATCTGTGAAGATTTACAAAAGTATTGAAATATCCATCGACTGATTTAGCAAAATATTCTTAGAGGTGCTGCAGAGAAAAAACATGTGACAAGACAAGTATCGCAGTGCCATACCTCATCGATGATGGGTTTGAGTGTGACTTGCAGATAGTGCATTCCTGCCAGCTTCATGGTCTCATCAATGCACTTGGAAGTCAGCGAGTTTCCCCGAAAAATGGTGTTAGGATCCCTACGCAGAAAGACAGGGTGTGTTTGCATACAAATCAAAACTGCAGCTTAATAAGCAACATGATTTTTGAGTTATTTGATATCCATAATAAATTACTGTGGCTGCCTATATTCTCACAGTAAAATCAAAATGCTAAGCTAGGTGTATATAGTGTATAACATGAAGTTTAGGAATAAATGCATGATGTTCCAAAAGTCAAGGAGTAATCATGTTAAATAATCGTGATCTCAATATTGACCAAAATAATCGTGATTATAATTTTTTCCATTTTGACTTAGTGGTGAAATTCATTCTAAATCCCAAATATACAACATTCAGCTGGTTTATTTAAGTTATTAGTTGTTGAGCTGTGGTTTCATGGAAAAGATGCGAGGAGACACTCACTGTGTGCGGTTGACTTCGGCGTGAGCGATGGCGCTGATGAAAGGCACAATCTTCCCGTAGTGAAGAAACAGACGCACGAGGGGAATGGCGGCTTCTTGTTTCTCTCGACACACCTCGCCCAGAGTGTGAGCTGTGGACGCCGACACCGGCTGAACAGAGGGGTGCGAGGAGTCAACATTCAAACAGTGAAGTGTAAAGCAGTTAACAGCACAATATGCTGCCGAGACACCAGATACTGTACGTACATATACACGTACCTCTACGTTAGCAGAGTGCAGCAGGAGGTCTCTGAGCGGAGTGTAGTGTTCAGAGGGGAAGACGTGGTCCTCGGTGTAAACGATGTTCAGACGCAGAGAGCCGAGCTCTTCTACCTTCACTGACTTCCCTCCGTTCTCCCTGGGCTGAAGAAAGTACCTGCAGGAGAAAAAAACATCAGATCTTAAAATTAAAAAATTAGATGATTACATTAAACATTTGTTTTAAGCTGCACCAATCAATATTTTTATATTAACAATGATACAAATGACTATGATGTGAAAGGTGTTGCTAGTAGCATCTCTGCAGTTTGCCTCAGAGCTTTTTATCATTTTTTTAGCTTATTGTTTTGGTTTTACGGCCTGCAGCTTTATTGGTTCACTCCAAGTAGCAGCCTCCAGGGCGGGAACATGGAAATGCCAAAAACTGCAGTTCCTTGAATAGCCAGTTGAGGCTGTCTCCAAAAGCGAGTCAATCCCCAGAGTGCTCCGTGTTAAAATGCCCAGTTTTACAGCAGAAATAAACATGTTTACAGCCTGATACAGAAAATGGTTTTGGATTCTATAGTTAATTTCCCCCATTCATGACAACTGTACAGGGGGTGAATTTTTGTACAACTCACCCTTATATTAAGGCTTAAAGTTCTGCATAATTAAGGGCATGGCCGCTTTAAGTGACAGGTATATAAATTCCACCGGCCCTGGTGTTGTGGCTAATAAACTATCTAGGTGCCTCTTTGCCCATTTTTGGATTAGCCAGGAGTTAGGTGGCGTCAGACATTGCCAAGATGGCGACAGCCGGAGCCACCCACACAGAGCTCATTTCCCTCAGGAGTTGGTGGAGACCAAAACTAAGCTAAAAAGAGAGTGAATAATGGACTTAAATTCCTTTTGTGGCCACAAACATGACTCCAAGTGAACGCTAATGTTGTTTGTTGCTAAGACAAATATCAATTAATGAAGGTTTTAACTGTCTCATCAAAATCTAGAACATTGTGTTACAGAATATATTCCCATGAAATGTAAGGGGATGATTATTCCATTCTGTATTACTGACTACGCAATTTTTATTGTCTTTGTTCAGATTTCCAAAGCAGTGCTCCCATCATCCATGGAGGTGAAGCTTTTCCAAAAGAAATAAAATACAAAAACAGCCTCTGTTGTGTCAGCAATGTTGGAAAAGAGCCTTCATGCTCAGTGAAATCGACCCTGGTTGAATAAAAACTTTAAAGGAGGTCTGTTGTCACTGTTGATACTTGTTGCTATGGCTTCTGCTGTTGCTGTGGCAACACATACTCATAATGTCAACGGACAATAATGATGAAATCAAAGCCACACAGCCACAGCAGGGCACAGTGCAGTACTTGTTCAGTGGAAAATGATTGACACAGAAAGTTGATGATGTTCCTCTCACCATGCGTCATGGACACCAGCCTGACCCAACACCCGCAGAGGAACTCGCACACCTCCCAGGAACTCATCCCCGAACTTCAGATTGCTGGCGTTCCACAGATCCACCCTGAACACAAACCACAGGGTGCAATTCAAACATGGCCGAAGCTTTAAGTTCAGCACCGATACTGCTGACACGCTGAATTCCCACAGTCATTTCACTCCTGAATATAGGCCAGGGGAGGAGGTAGTGGTAGTACACTGCACACTTGGCGAGGTGTAGTTGATGATATGATGATGTCTATGTCACTGATGTTGACGATTGTGTTATGACAGCAGAGATGGGCTGCGTCTATGCACTACATACTCAATGTGTATACTATCGTTCAGCATACATTTGTGTGAAAAATAAAAAGTAGTGCTTTTCGGATGCACTGAACTGTAATTTCCACGTGAGCTTCCTTGCCGGCTGGTCTCGTAACCATGGTAACCCGTGGCCCTCTTGTGAAAATCACGTTTTTAACCATGTTAACATGTCTGTATGGTGTTTTCTGTGTGTTACAAGACATATCATGAGTGAAATGAGCAGTCAGCACCATGGCTGAGAATTTCTGCCTTGAAACGGCAGTGTGCCAATAACAGATTACAGCTAAAATCCAGATTCAGGCAGCCAGGTTTTATGACATCATATGTACCAAGGAAACAATCAAGTGACTAACTGTGTCAGCAGTGGTGGGCGGGCCTTGAGGCCAGATCCAGAATTTCTTAATGGGGGAGAAGAGTAGATGTGCTTCCAGCCCCTTTTCAGAGTTTTTTTCTTTTATTCTTTTGTGGGAAAACCATGTTAAACTAAATATTAATCATAGCAGAGTATTTTTATATACATTTAAAATACATTTAAAATGTGTCTGGAGTAATCCAATGGTCGAAGGTGACAGAATCACTGATTTTTAATCTGTAGAAATGTAAATTGAAGCATTACTGACGTTACAGAGCTGCCTTGGTTTCTGTCCGTTTGTCTGTTATGAACGTGGTCGCCACTTCCTCATTGCATTGTGGGATATTTATGCCAGCAGAGTGTCCAGTGTTGCATCCTGTAATAGTTCACTGGAAATAGTATGCAATTTGCGTACTATTGGTTTCATACTAAGGTTTCGGATATACTAAGTAATCTCACATACTATTTTAGCAATATTGGAATTTCGGATGCATGCATGTTGATCACGTATTCAACACGTGTGATCACTATGCACTTTACTCTCCCTGTGCATTTGTATTTATATGGTCATATTCTGCTGCTATTTATTCCATCTGCCTTGAAATGTTTGAGATGTTATTGCTGCTGTGCTTTGTACACTGCGGAAATGAGAAGGTCAGACAGTGACTACTGTTGTTGGACTTCTAGCCCACATGTATTCAGGTCCCCCCCCACCCCC
>JAOVVB010277739.1:0-17589 GCA_028570985.1 Heterobranchus longifilis | reverse complement strand
TCGGACTAACATGTTTACATGTGTTTTAAAAGTCCGGTTTTAGTCGGACTAACATGTTTACATGTGTTTTAAAAGTCTGGTGTTAGTCGGACTAACATGTTTACATGTGTTTTAAAAGTCCGGTTTCAGTCTGACTAAAACAATACTTCAACATCATGTAGACGTACTGACAGAAAGGGTTTGCTACCTCTTTCTTATGTTCATGTACACATGAACATAAGAACACTAACTTGGGTTGCGCTCAATGTGTGTGTTGGTTTGCCTATTCAATAGCGCACACCAGTTTGTCACAAAAATGAACAAACGCGTGCACAAATGAATGGGCAGCCAGTTTGGTTAATCAGCAAGATGCCTCCACTGATGTTAGCTACAATAGCTAATCCAGGGCTTTCTACTTTGGTCAGACTTAGGCACTATCTACATGTATATGGATATTTTTTTTTCAGTTTAGAAAATAAATCCATCCATCCGACCTTCGTTATAATAAATATCTCCATCCACATTAGAACATAAACACTCCAAATGCTCGCTGGGCCAGTAGGTCCAACAACATGTCAAATACCAGAGAAGAAGAATCTGAGCAAACAGTGAGCTTTAGCTTTAGTAACAGATCAAAAACAATAGAAGCTAATAATCTCTTTATCTTTCTGGTACACAGCCCAAGGTGCTGTGGAGAAACTGAAATGTGACTCATGTGGACGGACGACAAGATCAAATTGCTCCTTAGCGTTAGCGGCTAGCATGTAGCCGAGTCGACGTTGTTTCTTTTTTTTTTAAAGATTATTTTTGGAGCTTTTTGACAGGAAAAGGGGGGAGATAGAGAGGGGACGGCATGCAGCAAAGGGCCGCTGCAGGACTCAGCCAACATGGGGCGCACTCTCTGGGTGATCTACAGGTCGCCCCGTTGTTGTTGTTTCTGGTGAGTGCTCATTACACAAGCAACAATGGGCATGCGTGAATTGAGGAGATCATGTCATCATTTCCCAAACTGTTTTACAGTACACAGAGTTTTGGAAAATCTTCACCTTAGAAGGAGTTTTAAAAAATGTGTTTTAGTGATGTAAAACTCTGTTTCCATGTGGACAAGAGGCCAACATGTAGAAAATATCTGTTTACAAAAATATGCATATACATGTAGGGCCTCAGGCTACATCTACTTTACTACATTTTCATTTTAAAGTGGTGTTTTCAAACCGAAAACAATCTTCGTCCTCACAAGTGTTTTAGCACCATATCAGAACTAATTGCTTTCCATGTTAAATCGACTGAAAATGCATATCACATATACTGCGTACCAGTGTAAACAAGAAGCAGATTGTCTATTCTGCAGTTGAAAGGGTCATGGATGTATTATAAGAATGAAGAAGAAGAAGAAGAAGAAGAACTGTTACTGAAAGTAAGAGACGGTAAAGACAGCAGAAAACATAGATTGTGAGTCGTTGCAAAGCAAATACAGCGACATATTAGAGCGGTACTGGAAGCATTATCTATTGGACGAAGCCATGGCAACAGGAAAGAGTACCCACACAAAAAGGATGAAATCACAGAAGGTATGTAGACCTATCTAACTGATAAGACTGACTGTCATGGGTGTCTGCTTCATCGTTTATAAAAGTCTCTGTTTCTGCCTGTACACATTCAGCAGCGTCTCTATTTTAGGGGCTCGAAAACCCCAACGTAGTGTGGGCAAAGTTAAAAGTTGTGTGTTTTTAAACAAAAACGTAGTAATGTGGATGTAGCCTTATAAGTTAACCTTTGAAATGATTTATGTTAAATGTTTGAAATGATGTTGAACCGAGGTTTATTTGCAAAGCTTTAGGAGTCTTTTTTTACGTGCAATGTTAGCATAACCCATAGTTGGAATGGACACAATTATGACAATAAGACCCAGGCTGAAAAATACCGGAATTTTCTTTGAACGTACAGACATGAGATTCACATCGAGGACTTTGGGTGCACAAGAGCGTGAGAAGACATCTACCGTTACCCTTTTGTTGCTCCTCCTCAGACCTACAGCTTTGATGTCATCATGAAAGATGTTCTGATGTTCAGAAACATCTGCAAGGTTGAGTTTAACATTGTGTTCAGGTTCAAAATGGAAACGTTTTACATCCTCAAATTTCAAATTGTTGCATCTGACAAAGAATGTTCTGAAAAAGGACTGGGACCAGTTGCATAAAACAGTTGTGTTCTCCTTAAGTAAGGGCGTTGCACAGAATCCCTTAAAATATCTCCTTAGTTAAAGAAAAAGTTGAGGCATTTACTGCATTGAAATAGCTTTTAAAATTAAAATTCTCCAGCTTCCATGGAGACCGTTTGTTTGCACTGTGGCTGATCTTCAAGAATATGAATATTTACAAAAACAAAGATTAGAACAAATGCAAAATAAAGATGTATAAGCCTATTATTTATTTACATGTGTATTTGAGTTGTGTGTATAAGTTATGACAGAAATAAAGTAAACGAAGAAAAATAATTCAATGCATTTAATAAGCACTAAATGTAAGTGTAACCATTGGGTTCTCCCAGTCGTGGAACACTCTTTGCAGGATGCGTTCATTTTCTTCATTTCTCTCTGTAAACTCTGCCACGTTGTGGTTAAGATACAGAGGTACCTTATTTTCTTCCCCTTATTTTGGTTGCAAAGGTCTTTTGTGCAACGATTTAACTAACTTCAAGGGATTCCCTAAGTATAAGACCATAATAAGGAGAAAACCTTAAATACTTAACCTTAAATACTTTATTTTATTTGAAAAAGGGAGCTCCAAAGTTAAGATATCATCAAATAATCATCTTTGACCTGTCATCAAAACCTTTCCTTCATAGGTTAGCTGAAATTTCCAAGTGATCCTGTGATTACTATGATGATATGTTAACTGTGGAGCTCCCTTTTTAAACAAATTGTATGAACTAATCAAATGTATTAATTTAACTAAAACGTATCATTTTTACTTGGACAAGTGAAAGCTACATTCACTTCTCCAAAGGACATGCGCCTCAGAAAGTTAATGTCGAGCCCTGAAAAGCTGAAACAGCTGAAATGAGGAAGAAAAGGCAACGCAGTGTAAAGTCTTGACTGTATTAATTCAGGGGCAACATTGTGAGATTTGAGGATCGAGAGCTTAACCCTCCATTTGAATGTGTTCCTACGTTGAGAATGTTGAGTTGCATGGACCTTGGCCATTATTCCTGCAGTGGGGTCAGTTTCTGCTCTGTCGCAGCGAGGAGAGGAGGAGGGGCAGCAGGTTGAGAGCAGGTCGATGCTCCTGGACTCCCAGAGCCACCAGAGCCCCCGCCAGGAGAGAAGTGACTCTGGGCAGGACGGGGGGCTGATCCGGCATCACCTGTGATGACGCACAAAACTGCTGTCACCTGGTTGGACATGTTTTAATTAAAACACATCAAATGAATAGCTTCATCCACAGAAGTGTTTTTCCAATGGACAGTTGGGATATTAGCCCTTTAACGTTCCGGCAGAGACGGTGGATAAACCGAGACCCCCCACCTCGGAGTCACTTCCTGTATCTGTGTGACGTGTGCTTCGTTACGGCCCCGATCCTTTCGCCCCATAGTCACATATCTCCTGAACATCCTGACGCTAATCAGACGGACAGATCAGGAGGAAATTAACTTTATTCCAGACATTTTTCTGTCTCAGCAACGAACTCTCGCGAGATCTGGCAACAGCTCAGCTAACGGCCGCGATCGCCACCGCACCAACGAGATTTCACTTCCAAAGGAGGCGGAGGAGATGGGCGGGAAGAGGCGACCGTGCCCACTTAGGAGACCGGGAGTGTGTACCGTTTCTTAACATTGGCGGTGCCTGTAGTGCCGTATCTTCTTATATTGACTATCTTTGGTTAGGTTTAGGAAAAGATTGTCATTTGGGTTAAAATCAGTAAGCCTACATTAGTTACGTTACTCCACTTCCATACATAAGTACATGACATCATGCATGTGAAGTAAAATGTGATGTAACTATGTTTGTTACAGTTAAAATAACTCAATGTTTACTTTTAGTTTCAAATGGGACATGAACAGCAGTATCCTGAGTCAAAGTCCTGTGTTTGTTTGACCCATCCACCACCCCTCCTACTGCCCAAAATGGACTATGCTACATGACTTCCTACTTTGCTCCTGTCATAATTACTATGGTCAATAGAGGTCGCTGCCTAACAATAAATGTAAATATAGCTTATAATAATAAGCTGCTTGTATAAATAACCTAAGGTGTTGTTTTTCAGGGCAGGTCTCCATTTTTCAAAGGTTGTCTAGTGTGCCCCTATAGCCACAGTGTTCCAGCCTCTGCCGAGGTTGTTTACTCGACTGCTCCTTTTTTTTTTTTTTTTTGCTTCATACAAACTAAAACCAAGTAAATTCTATTTTAACTGTATCTGCTCTGCTTTCTTTGTCTTGCATGTGAGTCCACACACCTGTTACCAGAAACATTAAAAAGTAATTGTCTTTGCAGCTGAAGAGTAGCTTCAGAAGGTACAGATGTCATCCAGCTGTTTGATAGCCACATACATCACAAAAATACACATAAAGTGTCACACTTGGACTAAGGTGTAAAAAAAAAAAAGAAGCTCTTTAATGATCTGACAAAAGGAGACACATGGAACTTCTGGGAGTAATGATTAGTGGTGTGAAAAAAGTTTATGACAGTAGAGGAAAAGCCATGGGGCCACTAAATCAAAGAAGTTGAGGGTGTAATTGTGCTCAGCTAGATAAACCGTAGTCTCGCGTAGCCAGACCTATCTTCACATGTCCACACTGGGGTGTAGGTTTAGATTGAATGTTTTTCACTCTATAGTGGAAACAACTTCCTGGCCTGTTTATATTTCTTTAAACCAATCACAATCGTCTCAATGGCTCTACGCCCCGGCTGCAGCGAAGGGACTTTGAGAACCACAAAAAGGAAGGAGGGACTTCCTCCGGCCGGGGTTTCCTCGCAGTGGAAGTATAAGACTGCTTACGTATCCAGCCTGACTAGCTAGTTAGCTGCTGCTAACGTTCGCTCAGTTTGTTTCTCTGATAACTTCAGATCCAGACGTCTGATGAAAAAACTCCTTCTCCTGGTTAAAATATAGAGTTTAAAGGCACCAAGATCTAAAAGGTGTATCGTAAAAATGTGGCATGAAACCAGATAAAAAGTTATGGCTAATTTTATGACTAATTTTCACGACTCCTTTGCGGACCCTGGTGCATGCACCACCCCCCTGCACTACCTCAGGCATGGACATGAACTCTGGACTTTAAACACATGCTCATTTGCACCTGGACTCTTGACTTGCACTTACTTGGAAACTGAGTTATATTTTATTGTGCAATATCTTTTAATTGTATTTTAATATGTACTTGACTTGACTACTTGAAAGGGGATGTGATGACGCATGCGGCCTAAAGACACAGCGCGTGTCCTGGTTAAAATGACAGATTACTTGGAAGCATTTGGGATAATTTAAGTACACAACTCAACAAAATATATAACATACAGTAACAATAATAAACCCTTTGCAGAGGGTCTTCAGCTTCTGGTAGAACACTGATGTAAAAAGCTGACATGGGTGCCATAGTCTCTGTCCTGTAATCACAACACTTTCTGCTTTATTCAAATTTCACTAACTGGACAGATTGCTTTGGATGCACACCAACTGAACAATGTGATTTCCACTTAAAATATTTTTTTCGTACAATTTCATGTGGTTATAATTTGGAATACTGACGCTCACAGCCCTCTTTACTCCACAGGAATCTGTTTTTCCACTTATGCCTGCCCTGCTGGTTGTAGTGTTGCTCTTTCCTCAGCTCGGGTCTTCCCCTGTTACCAGGCTAAGAGCATCTACTCCTCTCTCTGCAGGTAAAGATTTTCTGGTTAAATGCCCTGCGCTGGAGCTCCAGAATATCAAATGTAAATCACCAAGACAAAACCGTGGAGGGAAAGGAAGATTGAACTAAATGAGTCTTAGCCCACAGCTTCCCCTAATTGTAGCTGTGTGGACAGTATGTAAAGCCTAAAGCCGGTAATGTGCCCAGCGCTAATATCAATTAGCATGCAATATCAATTAGCTACCAATCTCACAGCACATTAGTAAGGATAATGGGTTGACCCCTAATACGACCCGTCCACTTCACTTCAGTGGATCCTTGTAGACTACTCTCTGTAAACACACGCATGCTTGAAAAGCTAAGACTGTATGCAAAAACGATGCAGTGAAAGACATTCATTATTTAAATCCATCTTCTCCCGAGGTGAGAATTTTAAGATGCAGGTATCACGGAGCAGCGCCACAATGAGGGGTGTTGCCATTCTTTTATCCCCTGCTTACTGCAGAAGCAGGCCTCAGCCTGTATAGCGACTGAAGGGTCTATAAATGTTCTATGCTCTGCGTCCCGTGAGTTACAATGCTCAGGGCAGGCAATAACTCACACCATTAAACATAACGAGGGCTTAGACAGGGCTTAGGCATCGGCAACAACGAAAAATAATGTCTAATCCTGCGATGATGTGGTATAATATTCCTTTCCTTAGTGTTGCCAGCCAGAGATGACAAACCCAGAAGATGGTTCCTGCATCATCATGCAGGCACTGACAGATACCCTGCCAGGAAGATCCATCTTGCAAGGTCAATTAATCTGATGTGTATTGAAAACAAATACTATTATCATTAAGTGATCTGCATTAGCCAATCACCATGTGGTGCCAATTGTGTCAAGACAATGTTCTTGAAAGATGACTGCATCACTGAAAAATAGCTTTTTAGATTTAAAATAGACTGCACAATATGGATTTAAAAAAATATTTTTTTTTTAGCCTATACCGATAACCGATACTGATGATATAACCGATAATTTAACATTTCTGTACTTTAAAAATAAGTTCATAACCTGTAGTTTATGCACACATGCTTTTATAGAGCATTTTACCTCAGAATCCAATTTACATGCTTTGACATAAATCAAATCAGACATGTCAATAAATACTCAATATGTTTATTGGCGGATCACAAAGCAACTTTAAAGGTTCTATCTACTGCTCCACCTACTGTATCAGAGTGTGTAGCGCTTATTAAGTCAATGAAAACAATTTAGCTTTGTATTATCGGCCAATAATTTATTGGTACAGATCTATATTGTGCACCCGTAATGTAAAAGTCTGACAATGTGCTAGTATTATGATGTGGTTTAGACAGCAGCAATCCTTAGAAACTTTTTTTGAAAACTGAACACAATCCACTGAGGTGATGGCCAGAAATACAATAAGGAAACAAGGTTCAACTTGAAAATAACAGAACTATTTCTGTTACAGCTTATTAAATAGTTTCTGATTATTTTAAGTACATTAAAAAGTTAAGTGGCAGCCATACAACACAGGCATGTCTCTATTTGTTGGCCCTCAAATGTCCAAAAGAGAAAATGTATTGCAACATACGGTATGACTGTGTGTGTGTGTATGTGTGTTTTTTTTTCAAAATCTCTGAGTCATATTTCAGAGTGGGCGCTTTAAATCCAACCAGCAGGGATATGGGAGCTGGTTTAAATTTAACATTGTGAGATGAGGGTGACGCAGTTCATTGACATATACAGTACATGCTGAGTATTTGTTCAGCTGGAAGGAGTTCATCTATTATTTTTACTCATCCATGATATGTAGATTTATGTCATTACATACCTCTGTGATTAAAATGTCTTCACTCTGACACCACCACCACAGACTGCTGCGAGCAAGAGATGGCAATCTGTTATCTATCTGTTAATGCCATACCTTCTCCTCCACATTCATCTGTTACAGCATGACAATCAAAATTCAGCAATTAACCTGCTCTGTCACCCCACACTGAGAGGGACTGCTGGACTGAAACTGAACTTCAGAGGTGGCAAATGAATTTAAAAAGGGATGAGGGGGTGGCAGGTGAGCTTACATGTGAAAGCAGACGTGCTGTGCTCAACAGTCGGTACATATTTTATCAGTAAGTAAAAGATATTTCAAAGATGCTGTGAGATAACAAGCATCGCTTTTGTTTCTCAAGGAAAACAATCACTGCATGTGTCAAAATTGAACATATTTATATAATATAATTATCACATGCAAACAAGGTATTTATTGATTACTAAATATTTAATTTAATGGGATCTGTCTGTTTATATTATCAGTAATTAAAGTTGGTGTTTGTGTTAATAACACTTCCTTTGATCCCTAACCAAATACTTCAGTGGTCTAAACAGTGGTTAGGTGTGTATCCATCTAAAAAGAGTTGAAATTGTCTCATGTCTTCTTTGTGGCTTTCTATCATCACCTTGCAAGTTATTACAGACCATCATGCACTTTTCTGATAATCAGACAATAAATCCCTCAGAACTCATATACTCACTTTAGTCATTGAAAGTAGCATGTATCATGTTTTTGGCCACTTGGGGGCAGAAAGAATCTAAAACCACAACACTGACACATGTTAGCAAAGAATTGTCTTGTTTGCACATTCAGCAGATACAGAGCAACATTAGAATTTATTTGGAGTCATGCTCCGCTATGTTTACCAGCTAGTCACTAAACTGTGTCTGTATGCTGCAGTGCACACTGTGGGTTTATGTGTACTTTTTCACTTAAATCAGCTGTCTGCTGCATCTGGAAACAATGCTGAGGAGAGCAGTGAGAGAAAACCACAGAGTGAAGTTGTGGGCCATAAAACCAAAACAATGAGCTAACTAGAAAAGTGCACTCAGTAGAGTGCAGTGGCCACATTCACACACATTCTGAGAACAATACTCTCAGAAAGCTCCTAACTTGGCCTCAGCATTTCTTGTCCTAGCTTAGAAGTGATTTAGGAACATCCTCAGAGCAACTCTGAGTAAAGAAGGGACAGAAACTTTTAACTAGGGCTGTAAATCACAACTTTTATCACGATACAATACTATATCGATGCTTTGGAAAACTATATGATATTTGCTGATATCATGAAGTCCGCCACGATACGATTTCGATTTGATTCAATTCAATTCAGGGGCCTGCGATCGATATGAGACGATATCATTACCATTTAACACAGTTACATTTATATCAACTCACAAAAAGCAACTAAAATATGATTTGACCATTTTATTTCTGAGCTCTTCAAGACATTTAAATGAAAAACAAATTGTTATTTTTAATAGAAAATAATAAATATAAAGTGTGAATTTCAAAATAAAGGTGCATCTTAAAGACGATGATCTGTATCGATATTTTCCACTTTGCATCGATGATATTGGATCATTGATCCTTGAATCGATTTATCGATCCAGATCGATGTATCGTCACACCCCTACTTTTACCTTAGTCAGGAGGTGTGGTCGACCCCATTGCTATGTATGACTCATTGTTTTAGAAAGGTTTGATTGATCCAAAAAAAAAAAAATAGGAAAGAAATTTCACTGTTACAGCATCTTAGCAAAAAAAAAAAAAAAGACAATCTATACAATCGCAGACGATCTTAATCATTTAATTGTGGGAAGCCAAAATCATGCTTGCGATTAAAATTCAATCAATTGTTAACTCTTGCGCACTGCCGGTCCATCTTCAGCTGTGCGATCAATAAAAACAAAAAAGCCCTGTAGAGTTGAGGGGAGCTGCAGAGTTTGGCTCCAATTCTTTAGCACTTTAACAGTCATTTGATCTATTGGTAATATAAAAAATATTGATTAGTGCAGCTCTAACAATTTATAATAGCACATTTTACCAATATTTTTTAAATGGTTGATGGTAGTTTTATCATATTTCTTCATCCAAGTGCAGCAGGTAAACCTTTGCATTAGGGCTGCACGATATGAGGAAAATATGCAATAACGTTGTTGAATATTGCTTGCAATAAATAAACAGTCATATCAGCTCTGCCTTTCTGCTGCTTTCAGTATTCTGCTAAATATAACAAATTGCTTGTTGAATAAAAAAAAACTGAAAGGAAGTTATTTCTGTCATTTTATTGAACAAATTGAACATTGAACTGAACACAAAAGGCACCATTTAAAAAAAAGAATGATAGTTAACATTTTAAAGAGCAGTTTTCTACTGATACTCTCTTTCAATAACTCAAAAAATGAGTGTTTTTCGTAATGTGTCACAGTCTTTTGCGATGTGTTTATTGCAAAAGCTGATATTGTGATGACAATAAAAAAAAAAAACATATATTGTGCAGCCCTTTGCATCCATCTGCTGTGAGTGTTACCAGCAGCATATTGCATTCAGCGGCTGTGTTGCAGCAGCTTCTGTTTCTGTCACAGCAGGCTTTTGTTGTGGCCTCTTCATAATGCAGAGAAGTCGAGGAGGAACCTGAGACTCCAGCTTGTTCTCCAAGCAGCGTTTGAATTACATAATGTGGGTGAAATCCAATTGTCTCCAATCATCTCAGGCTCCCATGTTATCCATCATTTTTATTAGTGCGGCAGTGAGATAAGACTTTGTTATGTTTCACAGGGAATCCATTTTCACATGACAAAGAATGGCTATTAAATATGTTTTAACTGTGAGGTTACTTGAATCACAAAGCTACTGGACATCTGTGCAGGTTGGTTCTTCCAAAGCAGAGAAATATGTCAAACAGGGAAGAATATAATGCTGATTTCACAAAGTTTCTGCTTTTAAGTTAAAAAAAAAAATCTCCCCGCAGAAGAGGAATTGGGATGACATAAAGTGTAGAGCAGGCCTGGCAAAGAGGCTGTTGTACAGCACAGGGATTTATGAAATTGAATTTCAATGGCACATTGAGCAGTTCATTGAGAGTGTGCCAAAAGTGAGAATCCTATGACGGATTGAGACAAATCACTGCCCAAATGAGCTGACAACAAGATGCCTGAGGCATTGCATTACTATTCAATTAGCATTTAAGAGGGCTTTGGGGAGAATTGTTTTGTTCTATTTTGGAGATAAAATATGAGCATCTCCCACAGATTTCTCATTAGGGCCACTTTGAGGGTAACTCTCACCCCATTTATCTTCCCCATCGCGGACCCCTGGTGAATTGCAAGCTTCAAACAGAGAATAGAGGAGACACACAACTGAGCTATGCTCATTGAACTGCAGTGTGAGGAGTAGTTAACTACTTCCCTTTCAGTTCCTATCTGGATTTGTTGATGCTGAATGTGTTGTGGACATCTGTAAACACGATTGTGGCGATAACAACATCCTTGCATATTCAATCCGTTTAGGTTTTGATGAGTAATCGCGCTGGTGTCTCTCTGTCTCCACTGAAACCGTCTCTTTGACAACCCAGGCTCCACAGTACTATCACTTTCAATCCAAAACACTGTCTATCATTTGTTATTTAATAACAGTTTTCTCACAGTACTGCGTTGCCTCGAAAAACAAGAACTCTAAACTGCAAAAATATCCACTTTCACATTATAAATCCTGTCTTATCTCAGTCATCAGCTCATGCGACTTTCATTTTGTTTTTCATGAATCCATTACGAAGACTAATATGCGTGAGAAACCTTTCCTTCAGTAGCATGGTGCATTAATCACTGGGCCGCTAATATGCTTTTGTTCTGATTATGACAGTGGCTAGCCCAGAGCTGATAAACACCTATGACGTCTGGTTAGTGTCCCTCCTGGGCGTCTGTGTGACCAAGAAGCCAAATAACAAAAGAAAATCAACACAGAAAAGGCCAGTTAAAGCCCACTACAGTAACGAGGCTACAAAGAACACACAGCTCTATTCAATCTCTACCTGCATGCACCGTTTTTTCCCCACAATCAATTTGATTTTCTCTTTTTAATTATGGCAGGATGATGATGTATGCTCCACTAATAAGACATGAATGGGAAATGAAAGGTCGGTGAGACCTAGATAAATGACTCCCATTATTTCACCAATCGGATAGAAGCCCCTCTATATGTTCTAATTTGAATGATAATAAAATTCTGAATTGCTTTGTCCTAGCAGGCCACTTTCTCCATGATAAGCAGCCTGGCAAGGTAACCTTGTCCTGTAACCCAGACTCCCATAGCCTTCTAAGAATGTAATTGCTTTAAATTAAGGCACAGAAAACACACACACACACATGCACACACACATGCACACGCACACACACACACACACACAGTTCAAGGCTGCATCTGATCCAGAGATGATGCCACTTAACTCCTTCTTGATCTCGTATTTCTGTATCAAACTGAAGCAGAATTAAACTTTTATGCAAAAATATGCATTTTCCCTCATGCGCGAAGGGGAATAGGTCAACTGTACTCACTCAATGTTAATACAGAAGATTTGTTTTTGATTTATTATTTAATAATAGATATGCACTGTACTTCAAAGCGCATTATGTCAAAGTTGACAATGTCAGACTACATAAAGCACAAAGAATCCATTAACTGTGCTTAGAAGTCCTAAATGAATTGTTTATTTTTAGCCTGCCCATTGGCAGAGAAGGATAAGGTGGCTTTGGGAGTATAAATAATAAATCACATTGTCCTTGTCTTGGAATACGTTTGAAAAGCAATGAAATGTGATAAAGTGTCTCATCCGGATTGTCTGATATTTGTGGCAGTCACTTGTGAGTTGACATGCGGTGCTGTATAGGTTACTTATGGCGCAGCAGAGCAAGTCTCAGCGGGTCTATAGCACAGGAAAGACGAAGGCAAAACAAGTCGATCTCAGTCTGTAACTGTGGAGCAGAGCTAAATGAGCTGCAGCTGTCTGGGTACAATGCATCAGTCACCAACTATATTATATATATACACACTAAAGATAGGATAAAAACACAATAAAACCTAATGGATCCCTGTCTGATGTGGACTGCTCAACATTTTTTTCTCCATTGTTCAAAGTACTAGGTTAAAGTATACTTGTACTTAATATCTCTATACCATGCCACAATTCTACTTCACTGCATTTAAGAAGGAAATATTGGACTTTTTACTCAGCGTATTGGACAGCTGTAGTTTCCTGTAGGGAAGTTACTGAGGTGGAGAGGGGAGCTGAATCTTGTTTTTAGTTTAGTATTTTCTTTTAAACAAGACCCTGTCGAGCATCATTAATATTTTCTTTTGTTCCTCCCTTTGATTTAGAAAACAACTTCAACACAGTCCCCTAAATATCTCAAAATAATATAACAGCATTAAGTTGGTACAGTTGGTACAAACAGCACAAAAGTTTAATGTTTTGTACCCAAGGTTAAACACGCCCATAAATAAAAAGAAATATAAATTATATAAGATGATTATGTGGCCTGATGTGTGACATTAAATACCTGACTGTTTCTCATAAATAATCTGATCACATGATGAGTCAGAATACATTTCTCAAAGGAAGGTTGACATCAAATATAGTGAGACAAAATAAAAGACCCTTCCCCTACTCTTGCCTGAAAAAATAAAATCTGATCCCGTCAGCAAAAAGAAAAAGATGTAATCCTTCTCTGACCCTCCCCCTAATAATCTTTGTACAGTTCCTTACTTCATACTTTGCAGATTAAGATACCTGCAAAACATTATGCATTGTTATGGATTAAAGTAGTCGTAATTAGAAGATCATTCTGTCCTTTTAACATGCCTTTTCATTTTGTCCCTGATCTAAGGTGAGGCATAAGTGCAACCTATTTAAAGGTGCTGTACATGAAATATTGAACAAAATCCAGTCTGGGCTGGGATTTACTCCACACGGTTCTCACCAGAGTTTGATTGAACGTTATGAACGCGAAGGGAGGAAGAAACATGGAGGGCCAACTGTTTCAAAGGGAGGGACTCGTATGCACGCGTGGCCGGACCGGCTACCAAAACAAAGAAGCTCAGATTAATAATAATAATGTACTTTCACTGCTGAATACCCAGAGGTAAAGAGGTAGCACACACGGATCTTCAGGACACAGATGACTGATCTCAATTTCACCAATTTATTCTGGTCATGTCAAAAAAAACATACTAACGTTTCGGCGGTGTGGCCTTCATCAAAGCATCGGCTGAAACATTAGCATGTTTTTTTTTGGACGTGGCCAGAATAAATTGGTGAAATTGAGATCAGTCAACTGTGTCCTGAAGATCTGTGTGTGTGCTACCTCTTTATCTTTGGGTATTCAGCAGTGAAACTACATGAACTTTGGTTTAGCACCACAAACAAAAACTGGGAATGCGCATCCTCTCACAGACCCAGCTAATAATGTACTTTATTGGACCAATAAAGTACTATGGGGAAATTCAGTTTTTCATTCTGTTGTTATTTTTCTTGATTTACACACACACACATCACAAGCACATGAATCAATGTGGAGAGGTGTCAGAATGATGGGTCGCCGCGGTACAGCACCCTGAGCAGTTGGGGTGCCTTGCTCAGGGGCACCTCGGCAGTGCCCAGGAGGTGAACTCTCCAGCTACCAGTCCACGCTCCATACCTGGTCCGTCCAGGACTAGGACTGAGCTACTGCCGCCGGTACAACACACACAGAGGGAGTGTGACTTTATCCTCTGCTCAGGACGCCATTACTCCACCACGCTGTATGTTTCCATTTGTTTACTGCTATATTAGTGTTCTGAATGTCGTGTACCTTCAACTTTCTGTAAGAGCAGCTTGGGCTGCTGTCTGAGCCAATTGAAGGGCTAAGTTGAGCATAACTGGGTAAGTCTTTTAATTAACTGGGAAGAACAGGTCAGCCCATGGATATTGGAAAGCATCATACCAAATTGGAGAAATATGTTTTTGTAATAAATAGCAATGATGTGGTTTTGTGGATTCATTTATTTTGATTAGGCCCACTATTGTTCCACTTTATGGAATTAATTGAATTCCTCATGCGTTTGAGTAAACGGACAAACGAATTAATCAAGAATTGGCAAATGGGTCTCTATTCAGCTGTGCTAGGAATTTTGCCATTACGTGCGTATGTGCAAGCACATAATGCATCCTGTGTGTGTGTGTGTGTGTGTGTGTGTGGGCAGAGCATGTACTTTATGGTTTATAATGATGTGCTTGAGTGCATGACCCTGTCTGAAAACCTGAAGAGCTGAAATGAGTTCACCGACAGTAACATCGGAAAGATTATCACCCAGCAGAATGTCATTGTTTTGTTTCACACATATGTTTCAAGCCTTCTATCAGCAGCACGCGTTCACTGTTAACTGCTGGCAATAAACAGTATTCGACTAATAAAATTATATATGATCTCTCCCATTTTCACTTCAGCAATTATTATTATTGAACAACATTTGCCATCTTGTTTACAATTACAAATTAATTATATTAACCATGTTGAACATTTTTTTTCTTTCAGGCTGATGCACAGCACGATGGCCCTGAGGGGTCGACGCACTGAAACTAAAGAAAACACATGAAAATATTCAAAACACAGGCATATGGAGGAAACATCTACACCAATTTGACACCAAATGCAACATATAGGACACGGACATGCTGCAACTGTAGAAAACACAACCTAATTTAGAAAATGCTACCAAATTTAGAAAGCCAATAAATATAGAAACATGCTGCAAAATACAAACAAAACCACCAAATCAAAAAAGTAAAGCAGTTTTCCTTTTAGTAAAATTTGGAGGAAACCAGGAGCTTATTGAGTCCTTCTTTATATTTTAATTTAACTCATATATTATACAACTGTAGAATTGAGGAAAACTAATTATTTTGCACAAACATGTCAGCGCTCAGTGTGCGTATGTGTGCTCTTGAGTGTCCGTAGAATAGACAGGCTACCTCAGGACAAATAATCCCAAATTAGAAATCACTGGTGAATGTCAGAATCTCTGTGAAAACTGAGTGGGAGTCATGGGATGGTACAAAAATGTCATGTCACAATTATCCTGGCCAAAATAATTGTGATTCACAATATTATCCCGATAATGAACGAAATATGCTTAAAACTCTTAAAACAGCACTAAAACACACTGGAATCACTTTACCTTTTGCATTGTTGTGATTTTTTTTCTCTTAACATTATGACTTTTTTTAAAGAAACATTACAACTTTTTTCTCTATACATATATGTATATACATATATAAATATATACTACTTTTATTGCATTTTGCTGCAGTCAATTCTTGAGGATATTCACGATTATCCCGATAATGGAAATTCACCACCATCAACTTATTGTGAGTGTTCGCGATAAAATCGATTATTGACCCATCCCTAGTAGAGAGTGGGTTTTAAGAAGAAATTTCTTCCTAAGAATGGTTGGTGAATGAGGCCTAATGGTCATCATTTTAATAAATAAAATCATTATATCTAATTTAACTAGTAATTTGTTGAGCTTTTATAGTTAAATTTTTCCTCGCTGATAAATCAGTGCAACTCAAACTCAGTGAATTTGATAGAATTCAGATTCTGAACTAAAACAACCTGATTTAACATTCACAGAGCATCACACACTGTCATTACAGGGGGAAGGGAAAAAATGGGAAAAGTGCTGTCAGAGACATCAATGGATTTTTTAGAACATATCAAAGCACAGTTGCTCTGAGGACATGATAGGGTGGTATACCTGTTTTTATCTCTGAATGCTGCCCTGATGTTTTCTGAAGCCTGCCTTCGACTGACAGAGCCTTCAAACTATTATCTCTCTGCTTCCTTCCTCCTCATCCCCCTCCGCCTTCTCCACTCCCCAGAACATAAAAACACTCTCTGCAAGTCCCTGTCTCAGCAGAAAATATTGTGAGATATAATGATGATGCGACACAGGGAGTAGAAACTGGTGTAAAAAAAGAAGAAGAAAAAACACTTTGTACTCCACCGCGTGCAATGTCTTTAAAAAAAAATTGTTGTTTTTTTAAACCTTCTCAAAATACAAACACATAGACAATATTACCATCTCAGCTAAAGTGACGAGGAAGAGAGGTATGTTTTAATGGAGGCAGTAAAGTAGCGATTATGTAAATTCCTCCACACAACAATGGGATCATCAATAAGAGCGGGATGTTCATTAGGCTCAGCAAGCTTTAATATATGGATGTTTTGGCTAATACACAGAGCAGATTGGTAAGCAAGCTCACTCATGCATGATTTCTCTGTTAATCACTCGACTCTGTATTCAAATGTGTCTGCCGCAATGGGATGTTACATCTTATGCTCCTCTTACAAATCATATTAGCAGCCAATGCAGTCGCTGCAAAGAACATGTGGAGCTCCTTTTTGCCCTTGTAGCCCCAGATTGAAGACAAGTTTGACTTTTTATTCATGATATCAGGGACAAAAAGCTATTTATCTACCTGTGGAGTAAACAAAGCACCTGCTAAGCACCGTGACATTCACAAGGTAATTGAACTAAAATTATGTCTCAGTTTGTTGATGACTATGTGATGAGACAAAAGTTATGAAGAGATCAATGAACACTCAAATTGCAGAAACTTATTTGAACATCGCGTTTGGTTCACGTTTTTGCCCGGAGAGAAATATCTGCTTCCTTTCACTCACACTTGATACTTGCACAAACTCAAACATGCACACGCAGACATTCAGTTAAAATAGATGTAAATGCCAAAATGCCAAATGCCAGGTACCGGTGAAAACAACAGCCTCCGAGCTATCAACCTACACGCTGAAAATGACAAGTTTTGAAGATTTGGATCGTGCAATAAGGCAGACCTGCTCTGTTCTTTCAGTGAATGA